>LOJH01005907.1:16573-41377 GCA_001685095.1 Ellobius talpinus | reverse complement strand
GAAAGAAAGAAAGAAAGAAAGAAAGAAAGAAAGAAAGAAAGAAAGAAAGTTAAAAGTAAAACTAGAACTAACTACAATATGATCCACCTGACCACTCCTGGCCATCTGTGCAAAAGACTCCATACCCTGACACATATTTTTTGCACCCATATTTATTGCTGCTCTTTATTCTCAACAGCAAGGGAATGGAGCCAGCCTATATGACATAAACAAATATATAATGCAAATGTGATATGTGTGCATAACAGAATTTTATTCAGATATAAAAAGGTGAAATCAAAAGATAGTGGAAAACTGATGGATTTGGAAATTATAATATTAAACCAGGTGACAGACTCAGAAACACAAAAGCACTGTGTTCTTCCTCATATGTGGATGATAACCTTTAATGTATATGTGTGCACACACATGTAAACATACATACATATGGGAGAAGAAAGAAGAAAAGACACCGGTTGGGTGAAGATGGGGTTAAGAATAGCAAAGGGTGGGGAGATGAAGAAGGAAAAAAATCTACTAAAGTACACCTTAAAAATATCATCACAATATCTAATATTGTATATACTCCTTTTTTAAATTGGTATTTAAAAAGATACTCCATAATACTGATGGGGCTCTGAAGAGGACCTCCCAGGGTACAGGGCCTCCTGAATACTTTCAGCTGAAGGAAAGGAGCTCAGAGACAACACTGAACCTTCCCCACCCACAAAACCCAGACTCCCTGCTCTCCCTCCCCCAAGGTAGATGATCTGAACTAACTTGCTCTTTCCCTAAAGACACGCATCAAGCTAGAACTAAGATCCTAACCTCCTCTGGCCTTTCTATGGAAGGCAGCTATAAACAAGTCTTAGGCTTCCCTTATCTGGTAGTAGACCACAAGACCCTCATTAAGGGGCTGTCTTCTTCATCTGGGAGGAATGAACACCGTGCAAAGAGGCCGATTAACACCTGATGCGATGGGGCTTGCTGTTTCCCCTCTCAGGCTGTTGCCATTAGCTCCCGCTCTTTTGTCCAATCACAGGACTTCTATAGCGATAGAAGCTTATTCATCGTTGAATGTAAGCAGAAAAAATGTGTCAGGTTTCCTTGACTCATTGTGACTTCATTTCTGTATGCTCCTGCGGCACATGTAAACACTGACCAAAGAAATGTGTAGGCTGTTCTCCTACTGCTCTGTTTTGGTCAGCTTTTACTTCAAACCTGGATGGGCATCTTACAGAGGCCAAGCAAACCCTCCCTCTCGAGAAATGCACCTCTCTTAAAACCCAATACAATAAGCCACAGGAACAAATCTTTTAGTATCTAAAGGCATGGCACTCATTTTTCCTCGAGATCTGATTTTCTAATATTTAATTTGGTAGCTGTATTATGCTAACTTGACACTAAATTATCTCTGCTTCCCAGAAACCTCTTCTCTATTCTGTATTCTTCTCTTGGCTTCCTGGATGGATCTAACCATGGAAGCAGCTTTGCTTGGATATCACTTTGAATATTCTCGAGGAAACCTTTGTTCCTGCAACTTTCTAATTGAAAGTCTAATAAATTGATTTCACTGATTTCTCCATTCTATCTACACTCCAGTGGGATTTTTCACTCTTGATGTTATTAACTCTCACTTAAATTGCAATCTTCATCTAGTAGTCTTCAGTTCATGAGGGTTTTTTTTGTTTCTTTGTTTTTAATTTGGATTTCTCTTGCTCACTTTTAGAAAATTCGAGTAGAGGAACTGATGGGTTGACATCTTAAAATTTGAAATATTTAAAAATATTTAGAATAGATAGCCTTTATTCTATTTCATTTACATACTTTTAATAAATAATATTTAATGATCTATTGTAATAAATTACTATACTACATAGCAGAAAGGATCCAGTCTCCACAAAAAGAAGCAATCTCCTCTGCTGTGGGACAATGGTCTGTACCCTGTCATTTATATTTTAAACAAATGCTGATTGGCCAGTAGCCAGGCAGGAAGTAGAGGCAAGACAACAAGAATTCTGGGAAGAGGGAAGCCCAGTCCACAGTCATGGCCCAGCCTCAGAAAAAGCAAGATGTGACTGCCTCCCAGAATAAGGTTCCAAGCCACGTGGCTAACATAGTCAAGAATGATGGGCTAATATAAGTTATAAGAGTTAATAAGAAGTATGAGCTACTAGGCCAATCAGTTTATAAGTAATGTAGACCTCTGTGTGATTTCTTTGGGACTTAACGACTGCGGGAACCGGGCAGGACAGAAACCTTGGTCAACACTCCTCTATCTTCATAGGCCTTTAGAAATGATTGGAATATACAGGCAGCTACGGTGCTGCTGGTCGATGCTGTTGCCTTAAGAAAAGTCCATCTTAAAAGCTCCAGATCCCATGAAAGACAATCTATACAATTCATCAGTGGCAGTTGCAGGTACACACAAACTCAATCTTGAAGAAGCATAGAATATCAACTGGAGACAAACAAATGCCCAGGGCAGGCGACATCCACACGTAGAATATATAGACTCTGCGGAGGCAGAGGGAAACTTAAAAAGGCTCTATGAAACAGCAGAAGATCACAGTCAGAGGAGACTAAAAAGTAAACTCGAGACAGAGTATTGTAGTTAAAATGAAATCACCTTGAACTCAAAATTTAACCAGTGATCTCTTAGCCTATCACAGAGGAATGAGAAAAATTGCGGGATTGGCTCAAACAGATCAAAGTTAAGAAGATGATGGTAAATGAAGGCACAGGCTGGACACAGAGTTGATGAGGTGCAGCTGGGAGAGAAAATTTTGCAGGTCAAAGGAAAGCAGGAAGTCAAAGACGACTTGGAAGCTGGGAGCCTGTGAATGGAGTAAAGCACCAATCTATACATGGCCCCAAAGAAAGTCAGAAAGGAGTGTTTGGGGGAAGATGTTCATGTAAGCATGTTGAGTTAAATACCCTAGAGGAGAGTTAAAGATGGGAAGGAGGGGCTGATTGAAGTTGAAATGAGGAAACATGGTCACACAAAGCTAAAATTCAGTCTCAGTTAGCATTACCCATTGCACTGCAGACAGTCATCTAAGAGCTAATAAAGAGAATGGCCAGTCGTGCCCAACCAGGTAGACAGAGGCTTTCTGTTTGTCTTTGGGATCAAAGTCACAAACGAGAAGCTATACGAGTCATCTTTGGTTTTGGCAGTTAACTTAGTCATCTGACAAAGCCAGAAATGAAACCGGGTAACAACTCCAAAGTCCAAGACGTCTCTAAATTAAACATTTGAATTTTCAGAACTGACCAATATTGCTCATAACTTCTGGGAAACTCTAAGCTCCTTTATGGGTAAGGCTTTTGTCTTACATGTCCTCAGCCCTTAAAAGAAATTTAATACTTTAAAAAAGAAATCATAGTAGGTAAAGAGAAGTTGGCCTGACTTCGGAACAGTTCACCACCCATTCTATCAGAGATGTCAGGCATAAAGGAACCAAGGGTTCAGCATAACGTGTATTCTGGGCCAGATGAATATAAACCAGGGCAGTTTTGCAATTACAGTCGCACTATAGTGGTCCTTAGCTTTAACAGTGAGTCAGTCCACTAGCTGTTACCATAGCAACGTGCTTTGTGGCTTCATCAAATATTCTCAATTTACAAATAATTTTAGGGAGTCAGACAAGTCACTTCTAGAAGATCATAATGTGTCAGCAGGAGATCAAAGCCTGAAGCAACAGGCTTGCTACAGAGATACCTGTGTCTGTGACCTACGCTGGGGACTATGCTCCCCTGAGACTGGATTTCACCTAGCTAATGAACTCAGGGCAAACACACACCTCTACAAGACAATGAATGGCAACAATTACTATTCTTTAAATATTATATATATATTAACTTTATTTATTCAGGACTAAGTAGGACTTGCTTTCTTTTCAGTGGAACACTAAACACCTTCCTGTACTTTCACTTCAGAAATAAACTCAGACTGTAGCATGGGTAAACATGAAACAAATATATTTGTCTACCCCTGTTTTATCTAGTGCTTTCTGAAATGATTGTGTGTACTGCTGATTCCACTTGTAAAAGGTGGATCCTGCATTAATGCAAAGACCCACTTCTTGAATAATAATCACAAATAAGTTGAGTTCCGGTTTCTGGTTCTGGCTTCACAGAAATCTTGAAACAGGATACAGAAGAGTTAATCCGAAGCCCAGACAGTTCCCTGCTGATCTGGTAATGAGAGAGAGAGCTGCAGCTGAATGTCAATAGCTCCTTGTGAACTTGGGTAACCCAGCTGAGCCCTGAGCTTGCCAGAGCTGGAGGAGGTAATCAGCTTGACCCCTGTGACCTTCCTGAGGCTCTGCTCCGTGCTGCCTGGAGAAGCCTCTTTGCATATGATTCCCACACGCTGCTCAGTCGAAACCCTTTAAGGAGAACTGGACCTGAGTCAACCGCAGGACGCAACCTAATATAAATTAGTCAATGCGGGCTATAGATTGCACAATACAGTAGGTTCTTTTTAAAAAATGGATGGAAACACATCCTGGAAACCTTAGAAAGATTCCCAGCAACTGCTATGACATCTGCCCTTGCAGATTTATTAAAGCGAAGGTTACATAAGAGTTCTGTCGGCCCTTCACGTCTCCTTGTGGAGTTATAATACTATTGCATGTGCTTGCCTCTCTGATTTGGGTAAATTCACTCTTTTGTTGTATTGTTTATGTATCATTATTCCCATTACAAACCAAGGATGCCATATATGTGATGTGCAGGTGTGCATATTAGAGATGATGAGGTTACTTCATGCCATTTTTAGTGTATTGCTAAACACACTGTTTCCTAGTGAGTTCAAAATCAGAACGATCCCTTCAGCTCCTGTCAGTCTCTCTGTGTTTAAATGTACTGTTAGTAAAAGCACGATATTATTCAGAAACTGAGAAAGAGCATGCGAGTTCTTAACTGCACCACTTACATAACCATGTGGACTACACCACAGGAGTGTTCCCATAAAAGTAAGGAAGAATGACTTGTATAAGAAACATCCACCGTTGTTGACTGCAAACCTATAAATAACTCCCGTAAGAAACAACAAGAGTTCAGACCCTGAAGTCTCTTACACATTACAAAACAATGCAGTTGGATCAAGCACATGGGGAGGGGCATTACCAGGTTCAACTCAACGATACCTTAATCCATCAAGTTGCTAGAATCTTTATTTTTTTACCCCAAGGCAAATTCACTATCACGGCCATTTCCGAAACACGCACAATCCTTGAGTTCAGGGTGGCTCTTGATCGCGACTAATGAAGCTTTCCTGGAAAATGGTACGTGCTGAATTTGCTTATTAGAAAAAAAAAATTATTCCATCAGTAATTTCTCCAGATAAGCTGCCTTCTTTACCTAATGCCACCAGTGCCATTCTCCCTTTGTGGGTTAAAGGGCAAAGAAGGTTACACTTTTGGGTGGGCTAGGGAAGCAAGCAGGACTGGAAAGTTTGTGTGGTCACGTACTGCAAACATGGTGGTCTTTGTTCTCGGAACAAGCACGCCTAGTTGGATAATGCAGAAAAGGATAAACCTCTTGCAATTCTCGGTAGCTCCAGCAGCATACCCAACAGTTTGGTCCCAGGAAGACAGCTACAAAGTCTCCAGTGAGCTGAGGGCTGGAACATGACACCTAGATTTGATCACAAACATGGAAAGTCTCCCTGTCGGCTGTACATTAGCCGTATTTGGCTGTTTCTGAGTCAAGCGTCTTGTAACTGAAGGCTCAAACACCTCTGAACAAGTATCTTAAGGAACTGAACCCCAAAGCAGACTGGATTTTCAAAACACATGCCACGTGCCTAAGTAACTACCTATTGAGATTCTGCCCTGTCAAAGACACTAATAAAACATATCTCCCTGGCTGATTTTAAAAAACACACCAAGATCAGATCACAAGATAACTGGTTATTTTAGTAAAGTCTAAATTTGCACTTAGAGTTTGCTTCTTAGAAAGCATCGCATATTTGTTTTGCCCTTAAAACCCTCCTCTTTACAAAGATCTGGAGAATTCCACATGCGCAAACATAAAGACAAGATTTGCTTTGCCTCGCCAGGCTGAGCCGGGACAGCCAAGAAGGACTCATTGCTTGGTCTGACCTCTTTTTTCCTGGCTTTTTTGGTCCTGGAGCAGCACCAGCACATCCACACTTTCCCGAAGGGAGAAAATCTTTATCAGAAATGTCCCCATAAATCAAAAGTACTTTGTGGAGAGGAAGGAAGCAAGCGCCTTACCCCACAGAGAGACACAGTTATGTGGTACTCAACAAGACGACTCCTGCTACTTATGACCTGAAATAAATGAGGAAGCCTCAGAAATTGCTATGGTAACGAGTCTAAGTTAAACACACACATGTAACTTTTTGCCTATTTCGATAGTCTTACAGTCAAAACATAATTTTCACTCGTTAGCTGCCTGGATATACGTACCTGAGGATTCAAAATGATCTTGGAACTAGGTGTGGTGTCCCCACCTATAATTCCAACCCCAGGGAACAACATACTAAACTTCAGACCAACCTGGGCTACAAAGCAAAAAAATAAAATGAAATGAAATAAAAAGCAAAATAAAACCCATTTATTTCTTCTTCCTTTTTATTTTAGAAGGTATAACCCAAACTTCTCTTTCAATTTTAAGATCTACCTCCAAAATGATGGGCTTAACTTTAACTAAATGTCCGTGAGTTACAGTGGAGAGAGTTGTGTGACTGTAAGCGGGTGTTATCTCAACAGGACAGCTTTAACATTGGGAATGGCTCTGGTATGGAGGTCGCAAGGCCTGTCTTACCATGTACACCACTTACAGAGTCTGGAACATAGTGAACACTACAGTGTCAGAAGGACCATGTGCTGTAATTTTAAAAATGCCACGAAGAGAAGTCACGGCATGCGACAAGGCCAATAGCAGATTTATTGGAAGAGAAGAGAAAAGGGGAAGGAAGGGGACAGAGAAGGGGGAGGACAGAGACCGGTCCCTGGGGGCAAGAGCGAAGAAAGAGAGAGAGGGAGAGAGAGAAAGAGAGAGGTGGGTAAGACTCACCTTTTAAATGGGAATGAACGAATGTGCCCTGGGGGTTGCTCTTAGTGGCTGCAGCTGAGGAAGGTTCCTGTCAGGACCCCAAGGACACGCCAGAGCAGATGCCTGAATACTAACCCTGTGGATCACCAACTGGAACTTCAGAGTAGAGTTCTCACTGTGTAGATTGCTGCAATTGCAGCTTTGAGTTTTATAGAGTGAAAGAGAGATAGGCTCTGACCCTTATCCAAGTAGATTAATATGCAAATAGACTAATGGAATGATAGCTCTTTCCAACTGGATAAAATGGCTCCTTTGCTGACTAAAGGATTTGTTAAAATATTTACTTCTGAACTGTTTCAGGTGACTTTATTTCTGTAGGGGACGAACCTGTGCATTTTCAGATCTGAAGTCGGGGCCTGGGGGTCACTAGAGGAGAAACTGTGCCCAGGAAGAATAGTATTTGGCACCGTTACAAGATTTGGGGGTATTTGCCACTTCGGCACTTTAGTCCAATATTTCTCTTGCTACTCATGACAGCGGAAAAGGGAATGGAAGAAAAATATTGTTCTGTTTCAAAGACGATGAACCTGAGACCTGGATTATGAGGCTAATTGTACTCAGGTTCTCAAAGCTACTTCTCAGCAGAGGCGAGGTTGAGACATCTCCCGAGTACCAAGTCCAGCAGTGGGGGGCTGTTATGTTTGGTTTTATACCGTCCCTTCATTTCTGTGACAGAGCTTTCCGGTCCGTGCCATTTGGTCTGTGAAACTACATCTCCTATGCAGAAACAGCTGGAAGGTGATGAAGGCTCCCTGCCTTGTAGTTGTACAAAGTAAATTAACTTTAAAGGAGTCTGACGCTGTCCAGAAAGCCGAGAGCCTCCTCTTTGTACTTTTAGTTTTATGTTTGCTGGGGTCAGTATTAATTTTGAAGATTTTGTCTGAGAAATAATCAGAATGATTTTCATGCCCCCAAATAAATCTACTTTCTTTATTTGTTTGTTTGTTTGTTTGTTTTGAGACAGAGTTTCATCATGTAAACTTGCCTGGCCTCAAAACTGTAGAGATCAGCCTGCCCCTGCCTCTGCCTCAGGTGTGTTGAGATTAAATACACCACCACACCTGGCTGCATGGGACAAATGTGTACCAGTAATTGATGGGCCAAAATCATTTAAATTATCTGTTTTATAATTAGTGTATATATACCATAATCAAAGGCAAAGGAATTAAGAAGGGTTTCTAAAGGTATTGTGTTCAAACATAGCATCCATTTATATCCCTTGCACATAGAGGTGGAACCCAGATGTTAGGCTCTATTAAATTCTGACAGCATCACTTTGGGTATGAAAAGGGATAATATTAAAATAAAGTGCATAGAACAACAATTAGTTCTGGCTCAATTACACCATGGCAAATTATCTTCAGCCAATTATTATGAATAAATGTATAGAGTTCTTGCATCATTAATATATATATGAGTTGCAAATTGTGTGATGTCCATTTTGTTCAGTTTATGTCTTCTTATGTCTATGTCTTGTCTAGAGAAATTCCTTTTCCTAATTTCTTTTCCATTTTTTTAAGTTTCAAATTTTTTCCTGTAAAAGTTTCCCTAATTCTTTGAAAATGGCTTTTTTTCTTTTCTGTTTCTTTCTTTTCTTTTCTTTTTTACATAAGTGCTCTTGGGAAAAACTACCACAGTCAAGTGTTGTAATTCCTGAAACCTAGAGGAATTGATACAAGATATGAATGGAGATTGTTTTGGATTTTCTTTTATCAGAGTCTCTAACTGTAGAACGGACTGTCTCCACTTCAGATCCGGCTCCATCTTGGAGGCTATATTTGGTTCTGAAATCTCATTGCAGTGGCTCCTGATTGAGGTCACACCCGTCTTCTCACATGGTGGTGTCTCAGGACTCTGCTGAGATAGGTGCTAATTTCTATCCTCCTTTATTTTCTACAAGTAGAATTAAAGTGAGACTGTTCAACCAGCTTTTTTTTTTCCTTTTAATTTAACTTTCAGTGCTTTGAACATTCTTAAAATGAAGACAGTATAGCCACATAAGCCAGGGGATGGTGCAGATTTAAAAGGGTAAAACATATTTCTCTTGACTGGTTATACTTTTTCCTAATTACCAGGGCAGATGCTAGTGACCTTGAAATGTGTGTGTATGTGTGTGTATAAGTGTGTGTGTGAGTGAATGTATGTGTCTGCACATATGTGCATGTGTGTTTATGTGTATGAGTGTGCATATGTGCTCACTCATGTGCACGTGTGTGAGAGTGAGTGTGCATGTGTGCACACATGTGCACTGTGTGTGTATGGATATGTGTGTATGTGTGAGAGAGAGAGAGTGAATGTGTGTATGTTGAGGGTATAGTTGACACAGTGTCTTCCTCAATTGCTCACCACCTTACTTACTGAGGCAGGCTCTGTCACTGGGCTAGGAGCTCACCAACTTTGCTAGTGTATCTAACCATCTTGTGTAGGGGATCCTGGTTCTAGCTTCTGAGCTTGGAACTGATAGGCAGGTCTCAAAACCTACTCTGCTTTTCACAAGGAATCCAGGGACCCGAAACACTTGCCCTGCAAGAGCTTTATCTCTTGAGCCGTCTCTTTGGCCCATGCAATTATTCTTTAAAAACTGTAAGAATGGTTAACACTAATTTATTGAAGCTGCTGTATTTTAAAATAACACAGAGTTTTAAAATAGTAGGGTTATGTTTGAGGTTCAGGGAAGCACACCTGTCTTATAGAAAACTGGTTTACCCAGAATTTTATGAGTGACTGACTTATCTTGTCTTCTTAGCATAGGGCAGAGCAAGGCTTGTAGCATGTGGAGGCCCAAAAATGTGAGCTTATTTCCACCTTGACCAAAGGTCAGAGAGTTGGAACTTACCTCTATCCCTTCAAAGTTATTGTCTGTTTCTACTGCAAACAAAGATCCCACCTAGATTTAGATCAGAAAGTTCTGCTCTCTCAAGGTTATCCAGACCTTGTATTTCAGGAATAGAGAAGTAGATCTGTTTCTACTCTAAACAAAAGTCTAAGGATCCAACTAAGTCCTTACTCCCTTAAGGAGATAACAATGGATTCAACCCAGGGAGTGGTTTGCCTACAGAATGTTTTGGTCTAGGGTGTGAGCATGGCTTGTTTTATTCTAGCAATAGAATGTATAATTATGAATGTCGCCCTCAACTTTCAACTGGTCTGTTTATTTCCCTGAATCATGTTAATGCAGTTTTTTTTTTTAAATCTTGCTCCTACCTTTTGAGGCCAGGGGTATTTTAAGCAATTGGAAAGTAAATGCCGGTGATTTCAGTTTTCCCTGGAACTCCCTCCCAGCACTGTTCTGTCATTTCTGTTTTATTATTTTTGCATCATTGTACTTTTTACTTATATTTCTGATCCCCACATCCCTACCCTGGCAAGAGGTATTTTTGTCAAGGCTGGTCCCCAATAGTTACATAAAAACTACAGGCTTGAGGCAAAAAGAATGCACAGGCCCGGGTTTATTTAGTAGGAAAATCATCATCATCATCATCATCATTTATACCCTGGCAATACTTAAGTATGCAAGAGCAGCCCATTTGTGGCGGTTCTGCAGTTGTTCCTGTCCTAGGCCGTCCTAGATGCTTGTGTTCATTGTCATACCCAAGGTTCCACAGTCTTCCTTTATGCTGTCTATCCAGCGTTTTGTGGGCCTTTTTCTTCGCCTTATCCCATACACTCCTCCAAGCAGTGCTATCTTCAGGTATCTGCCGACATTCATATTTATAACATGGCCAAAGTATGTCAAGTGTCGCACTGTATCCTGTAGACTACTTCCTTCTGTAGATGGAGATGTTTCTTAACGTCATCGTTGTGCAGCCTATCTCTTCATGTGATGCCTAGAAACGGCTTCCTATTTTAGCCTCCTTAGATTTCTGGAACATGGAAGGGTGTTCTTTAAAATTCTTATTATGCCTTCCTTGTAACTAAGCAGGTCCAGTGGCCTCCATTTCTCCAAAGGAATCAGCTGAAATTCCATAGCAGGACATGGGGAACTCTTGTCCTGCTGCAGAATGTCACCTCCTGCTCCTCCTTCCCCTCTGTCCTTGTCCCTAATCACATACACACACACACACACACACATACACACACACACACAGTATCTACATTCTACCTCGGTCATTGTCCATCTTAGATGCTCTATGTCTTGTGTTTTTTCCCTTCGTGTACTTGGGAAATGGTCACTTTTCTCTTAGTATTAGCCAGTTTGAAACTGAAGGATGCAGGGCTTTCCTCCTGCAGCCTGACACTCTCTCTGCAGGTCTTGAAGGTTTTCAGAACCTTCTGGTAGTGTATGTGGAGGATTTGTCTTCTCTTTCCTGTAGTGCAAATTCTAATTCTAATAATAAAAACTCGGAGTCAGATATTAGGGGGTGAGAGCTGAAAGATCGGAGAAGCAGAGCAGCCAGCCACAAGGTCTTCCCTGTCTGCAACCCTCAGACTGGAAGGGATAGCCTGTCTCTACAAGTTCTCATACTGAATGCCTTCCCCATGAAACCTCATACTGAATCCTGAGCTCCTGTCTCCTCCTGCCCTATATTCCTCTCTCAGCCCAGCCAGATCCCTCCTGTCTCCACCTCCCTAGTGCTGGGATTAAAGGTGTGAGCTCTGTTTCTCTTTTAGACTGACTCGATCTTGTGCAGTCCAGGATGGTCTTAAACTCACAGAGATCCTTCAGCATCTGTGTCCCAAGTGCTGGGACTAAAGGTGTGTACCACCACGACCTAGCCTCTGTGGCTAATTAGTGTGGCTAGTTCTGTACTCTGATCTTCAGGCAAGCTTTATTTGTTACAGCACAAACAAAATATTTCTACACATTCTCTCAAAAATACACTGAAGACTGGGTTTTTTTGTTCATTTGTTTTATTTTTTTCAGGTTGAATTCTGACGCACTCAGCATGACATTCCTGAGTGCACAGTAGGCCCACAAATATACTAGAGGAGAAAGAGAGAGAGAAAAGAGATAGCATGGCAAAGCAAGGAGAGGGAAGGAGACAAAGTCGGGGGAAAGGGAGAAACGTCACTACTGAACAGGCCATTTTCTACACTAAGCCAGAGTTTAGAATCAATTTCATTTCTTCAGTATGAGTGTTGGGTGTAAGTGCGAAGAGGGGCAAGTTTGAGCTTTTTTTTTTTAAATCTTCCTTCCTCCTTACCCAGATGAACAGCGCACAAGTTACTATTCAGGCCAATGACCTCTAAAGAGAAAAATAGTACTGATGAAATGTTTTCAATGTACTACAAATATTATTTAAATTTTAAAGAATTAACTCTCCTATTTTGTACCCAGCTCTTAAGGTTAAATAGTAATAACTCTGCTACAGATCTTCATGAGTGCTGAAGTCAAAGCAATCATTTTCTTGTTAAGAGTTGGCCTTTGAAATCTAAACGAGCACAATTTCTCTCAAGTTTATTTGCTTCCAATGTTGAATTGGAAATTCAAACCAGCAATAACCAAAACTTCTTACTGAATAAAGTTCTGTGTAAACACCAGGTAAACGTTAATTATTTTGCAGCTTTATGTGTGTTTTTAGGTCATGAGATTCATCTGTTTTTACTTCCTCTTTAGTGGGGGGTTGCTGAAGATTCTTAACTATTTATGGATTTCACTCTTCAGCAAGCTCAGATGAATTAAGGGCTTCTGTGTTGTTGGGTCTTAGCAGAAACGGAGATTATTCTTCAAACATAGTTCTTTTTCTAGATGGGTGTGAAGGTCTTGTCTTCTAATGGTTAGGGCTGACACCGGTTTCAGAAAAAGACAGAGGGCAGCTCTTGTGTTTTGGAAAGTGTGGAATACAGGTCTCATTGCAGTGAGGGGTGGCCAGTGGATGCATTAAAACAGGAAGGCACTGCCAACTGACGCTGCGTGTTCCCTTTGCTATTCACACCTCCTCTGGTTGTTTTGCAAATCTCCCAGATTACCAGAGTGCTCAAAACAATACACACAGGAATAAATAAGTAAACAAACAGCCAGAGGCCTGCTGCGGGAAGCTGGTAGGATGAGCCTTGGCTGCTAACTTGGGGAGCACCCACCTTCTTGTCTTGGCTACTCCCTCTAATAGCCTTGCTTTTTTCCTAATACTGCCCTTCACCCATCGCAACCTTTCCTCTTTGAAACACAGAGGCTAGCAGGCAGGAAACCCGCCTATCAGCCTGATCAGGAAACCCAGTCCAAGGCCTTTCAGTCCAGGGCCTTTCAATCCAAGGCCAGTTGGTGAGTCTGCAGCAAAACTTTAAAAGGCCGTTCCTGGATTCCCAGTAGGTCTGAGCCCATCTACTCTGCACCATCACAGTAAGGACAGTCTCCATTTGTTTATCCATTGCCTGCAGCCGGGCAGAGGCCCCATTGTCCTAATTTCATTTTCCTGTTTATAGATCGAGCAGCTCTTTCTTCCTTTCCCCTTACCTAGCCTGTTTCTACAATCGTTTTCTTTCTTCTGTTTGAAATAGATCCTATGGGCACCTGAAAAACATTAGGTAAGACAGTCAGGGGCTAAGTGGTATGGAATCACCTTTCCATTATTCTATACACACCATGAAGGAAGCCGATCAGCAGAGACTAGTCCAGAAAGCAAACCAAGAGCACCTTTAGCCTAGAACAGCAGCTGGTTATTCTCATGCATTTTTCCATGAAAGAATTTAGAGAGCAATATTCAGGTGCCGGAAGCTAGACAAATCAATCAATTCCAGTTCCTCAACCCAAGAGCAGTGGTAACTTGGCCCAGACCTACAACGTTGAAAATAAACACTTACCTCTTCAAAGGAACATGGGGAGTAAGTTTAAAGATCATGTAAGATGGAGACCCCAAACCAATTTTTATGAGAGAGAATAGAAGATTGAAAATTAAGAAAACTGATTGGGAAACAAATAGAAACCATCACAATTGATAACATTTTAGGGAGATTCAGAAGAAATCAGAAAGATAGGGAAACTGCTCTCACAGTGAACCCCAAAACATCTAAACAGACTTTCAGTTAAAGATGCTGGTTTGGTTATATCAAATTTTCATTTAACATTATTTCTTTATATAGGTCTATTCTAACATTATTATCAAAGTTATGGACAATCCAATATTTGCCTTACTGATGTAATCAATACCCCATATTTAAAATAAATTCTTTTATTTTTATTTTCTTTATAGAACCTAAATTGCTTCCCCTAAGTATTTTTCTTCCATTCTCCCGTGATTTCTAGGATTTATCTCTCCTGGTTATAAATTCCTATATTCTAGACTTGAACCTGGAAGTGTGTAAGGGGTCTCCTCAGCCATCAGAATGTCCACTTGCCCACAGTACTACGCTAATCCCATGGCCAATAACTAGTAGCCTGGGTCTGACTAGTGGTTTCAGCCTGGGCAGAATGGCAGCAGACAATCATGGTGACCTCTGTGTGAGTAACCTGGCCTTGAGCCCTGACCATGGGTGGGGCTGGCATATTGCAGTCCACACCCACTGCCTAATCCCTCTGACTCCAGCAGAACTACAGAGGAAGGAATAGGCTGACTCTTACCTACAAAGGGTGTAGAAGGAGGAAGAAGGAAGGCAGCCAAACAACCCTGAGGTGAGGCAAGTTCCAGACCTCCACTGATCCCCACTTGGGAGAGTCGAAGTATTTTGGCTTTACCAGATGACTAAAAAGATCACTGCAATCGGAAACCAGTGTTCAGCCTGTTGATTTCCTAAGCAAAATAATTTACTGAGGAGCTAAATCACCCTGGATAAGAGATGAAATGGGGGTATCTTCGGAGTCCTCAAAATAGAATAGCAAGTGAAATCCCACTGTTTGGAAGGCACTTGTTATCACACAACCTTGCTGTTGCTGTTGTTAAATCAGATTGCCATTCTGTGGAACACAACAGGGCTATTCTATCAAGGAGCTGGGAAGTTTTTTTTTTTTAAAAAAAAAAAAGAGCAGTGGCTGCTTCATAATTTATACGAAAGTTTGCTTTTCCAGTTGTCCTTTAGATGTTTGTGTTTGGCTCATTATATTCTCTGCTAAGTGAAGGATCCAGTAACCAACTGCACAGGAAAGAAACCACACGAGGCTTTGCAGGTCTGGACAAGGATAAGAAATTCATGTCCTGGTGGTGGGGGTCCCAAAAGATGGGAAACTGCACAATCAGAAGCTGAGACACCTCAACCAAATCATCCCGGCCTTCAGTACAACCTTTGAGAACCAACACGTAGGAAAGACAGGCAGCTATAAAATTTTGAGTCACCAAGCAAAGCAAAACAAAACAAAGCAAGCAAACAGACAAAAAAGTGGGGGAGACTACTGCTCTCTTGACTGTTTTCTCCAAAGAGACTTTTGAATAGCTCCCAACAGTCGTGGATAAATTGTTAGATATAGGAATCAGCAAGATTCCTTCACTTACCGCTATGGGCCCAGGTAGTTAGTGGACACAAATACAAGAAGATATAGTCATTCGCTCATCCTTTTCAATCAAAAGGCTAAAGAAGAGGAAGTCTTTGTATGTGAACTCCCTGCCTTTAGTTTCATTTGCACACACACACACACACACACACACACACTAGCTCAGAGGATCTGCGGCTCTCTCTGTGTCCTTCATAAGCTCTCACTAAATGAAAAGCCCTTAGAGGCTGATTGATTCCTTGACTGATTCACTCATTCTTCATTCATCCATTTAGCAGACATTTGTTTAGGAACTGCTTTGGAAAAAACACAAGGCAAACAGAAAGAATGCAAAGGCAGAAGGATGTTGGGTTTTGCCCTGGAGAAGCTCATGGTCCAGTGATGAAGACAGACATGAAAACAAATGCTTTGGTTATGAGTTGAAGTGGATGTGCAAAGAATGCTATGTGCTTTCATCTTCTTTAAAAGAGAATGAGGGTTTCTCTGAGCTCTTGTTCTTTTCAGCATCTTGGAAATTCCATCATAATCATTCTTGCGATTCACTCCTGGCATTGTGCCGCTACCATC
The DNA here is from genome assembly GCA_001685095.1 of Ellobius talpinus. Classification (NCBI taxonomy): domain Eukaryota; kingdom Metazoa; phylum Chordata; class Mammalia; order Rodentia; family Cricetidae; genus Ellobius; species Ellobius talpinus. Next base: position 25,380 of record LOJH01005907.1, on the reverse strand, counting down.
AGAAGTTCTGAGGTCTCACACAGCCTACAACACATAAGGAGACATGCCCAATTCTGGGCTATTCCTGAATATTCATGGTCCAAGACGAGATGATTATTTAATACCTGGAAGCCCCACTGCCTCCATGATACATCTAGGACATTGGATCCTTAAGTAACTGGGAGCTTGGTGTCCAAGGCCACCTTTTAGATACCTAAGTAGCCAATCTTTTGCTTCTGCTTCTTTGCACAACTCTGAGAAGGAGTAGAACATGCCTGGATCTTCACATTCATAGCATTCATCCAGACTCCTTTTTCCTGATTGCTTCACTCCTTTTTTAAAAAAAATATATTGTGTATAAGCTATCATAATAGGATACTATCGAACATTTAGCAAACAAATACATATTTGAATTATTAAATTATTATGATCATTGACCCTAAAGGGAGTGTCTCCATGATGGTCATGCCTTGAGCCACATACCTCACCCCAGGGAGATCCACTGTACTTCATCCCCTAGCCAGTCCCTGGTTAGCAGACATCCAGCTGTAAGCCTCTTCCATCCCAAAAGGGTAGGGATGTTGCTTTTCTTTTTTCCAAAGTTTAGTCCTCTTCTCTTTCCTGTCCATGCCAGGTACCATTCGATGACTGCCAGCACCCCATTACACTACATGCTCAGAATTTAACAGTTTTTGTATTGGTTTGTTTTGTTTTGTTTTTTCCTAAGCCAGCATGTCTCTAAATAGCCCTGGCTGTCCTGGAACTCACTATGTAGACCAGGCTGTCCTGGAACTGACAGTGGATCCACCTGCCTCTGCCTCTCCAGTGCTGGGCCTAAAGGCATGTGTTACTATGCTTGGCAAAGAGTTCTTAACTAAACAGATTGGTGGACAGAAGATTTGATGTGACAATATGAACAATAACAGCTCCAAGGTTAATGCTCTATCAGAACCAGTCTAAGGGACAAGGGCTGGGGCAGTCACCAAGTAGAAAAGTAGTCTGGCACCCAGTGCAATGTGAGTGATGTTGTTTCAAGATTTCCTAAGGCAACAGGATTAAAAATAAAAATTAACAATCAGAAAAGGCAGAATAGTGTATTTATCTTCTAGAATTTTCTGTAGTAGTTATTGTCTAGATTTTTCTGTAACTAAGCACTACAAGCTGGATGAAGTAAAACAGGAATTTATTCTGGTTCCATTCTGGAGGATAGGCATCCAAACTCGAACTGTCAAGGGCCACATGCCCACTGAGACTCTGAATCCATCCATCTTTGCTTCTTCCTACTCTCTAGTAGGAGCCATCAGTGTTTGTGCTGTTTGACCTTTGTCTGTTGTCATAGGGAGTTCACTGTCTGTGTCTCTGTGTCTCTGTCTTCTTTTAAGAGCCCAGTCAGACTGAATTAAGAGTCTACACAACTCCAGAATGACCTCATTGCAAAGTATTTCTTCATTATGTCTGTGAAGGCCCCTTTTCCATGTAAGGTCACATTAGCAGATCTTAGGAGTCAAGACTTAACATATCTTTGGAGGCAGCATGATTCAATCTATATGTGGGACCATAGAAAGAGCACCAGCCTCAGAGCTGTGGTTAAATTGTCTCTCAGGGGTCAGATGTGTTATTTGTGCAAACAGGAGCAGCTCTAAAGTGCTGTGATTATCTGAGCTTTCCTTGATTCTAAAAATGAAATACACCTCAAGGCAAAAAACTGAAGTAACTAATTGAAACTCTGTGTTCAGATCAAAACTGCAGTTTGAGGAACCAGGGATTACATAACTAATAACCTAAGCCCTTACTGGCTCTAGCTGCATTAGGAAGCATTGCTTATGAAACAATGCACTGGGCTTAAACAATTTCTTCATTCGGGCAGAGGACAACTGTTCTTGTGTAACCGCTGTTCCCCGGCCTGCTCTCAAAAATGCACTTTGATAAATCTATTTGGGAGAAACAACATGAAGGATAAAAAAAAATGGGAAATTTAGTTTACTCCCTAAATCTCATCTTCCCTCACAATAGTTTGAATTTTGAGGGCTACAGCAATTATTCAAGGTCTTGTTTTAGGTTAATTGCAAAATAAAGATCACCACTAAAGATTTTCAATTCACCATCTCTCTCTACATCCCCCTCCATTAGTTCTTGTCCATAATTGTACTATAACTGATGCATGAGTCATATTTATAGCTTAACTCTGTCCTCAGAATATGTCACAATGTAGGGCAGCCTTGCCCGTTGATAACTGGCCAATTATCCTCATCCTTCATCCCCTCAGCTTTACTGGCTTCTGTGGTTTGACTGTGCATGTGAATGAGGAGCATCTTGCTGGGCTTCCGCATTGCATTGATCCTAGGAACCCCGAATGTTGACTTCTACGCTATATCCTTGGGAGGGACAATTTAGAAGGAGCTTCACAGGTAGTCCAAAATGTAAAGTTAGGAGTATCGGGAAGAGCCGAAGGAAAATGGATTTAGAGGCTTAAGGCATGGAGCACATCTAAACAAGACAGATCTAGCTCATCACTCGTTATCTTAATTAAGGCACCTATGGCAAAATGTATGAGCTGAGTAGCTTATAAACAGGGGAAATCATCATAGTTTGAGAAGCTGGGAAATCAAACATCAAGTAGAGGGGAAATTTGCTGTCTAATGGCTTCCCCCCACTTGCTCTGAACCCATTGTAGAAAGAGCAATGGAACTGGTTTGTTGAGGTCTCTAACCCCGTTTGTGAGGTCAGAGCACTCTTGTCTTAAGGACTTCCCAGTACCATAGCTCTAAATATTATCCTACTGGACACTGAGTTCCAACATAAGGATTTGTGCTCAGACCACCCATAACAATGCTCTAGTTTCAGACAAGCCTGGGAAAGGAACACGTACCACAGTTATGCAAAGACTTTGCTTCAAATGTTGGTTTTTTTTTCCCTGTGGGAAACAAGGAATGACTGAAGGCTTGTTTGGGGGACAGTGGAAAACCTGAGCAGGCATTTTTAATGAATTTTCTCTCACTGGCCAGCTTAGCTACACAGAAGCTGGCCAGTGAGAGAGAAGATGCACTTCTGGAGCACTGGGGAAGCCCCTAGAAGGGCTAACTACATGACTGTGAAATCAGTAGATATGCATGTAAGATGTCAACTGCTCAGAACTAAAACCTGCTTGACATTGGCCTCGAAATGAAATTCCCAGCCCTGGAATATAGGAGAATGACGTGACCCTCTGAGTGTGTGAGGAGGACTCTTTTCTATTTTGGATGTGTTAAGTTTGAGGTGACTTCAGGACAACTGAGTGAAGACGTTCCCTGGGAAGCATGAGGTCACTATCTCTGCTCTGGCTTTTTAATAGTGAAGACTCCCAAGGGCACAGACGGATGCTCTGTCCTTTGCTGAATTCAGATGTCCTGCCCTGTGTTTATTGAACCCACAGTGGTACTCAGTAAATTCCAGTTAAGATCTTCACATGGCACCTTTGATGGAAGAAGACCCAGCAAAGATATCAGCAGCCCTACTTAGCTGTTCAGCCTTGGGTGTTGAGAAAACCATAAACTTAACATGTTTAATGTAGCAACTTCTAATCAGTATATTCATCTGAAATCAGCTTTTCACTGCAGAATGCAAAACCGTGTTGGAATAACTATGAAATGGGAGGAGATTTCACAAGTTTTCTAGAACCTTCCAGAAGCTTCAAGGGCCCTTAGTAAAGGAGAATGATCAGGAAACATCCCTTACTCTGTGAAACGCAAGAGGGGAAGGGAGGGCGGAAGCTCTAATGCCGAAAGCAATCGTGTGTTTTAGACGTACCCCTGTTTGGCATGCTCATAAAAAATCTGTTTACGGGGAAAGTTGAGCTAGAGCCACACTGTGCCCTTAAAACCAGAAGTCTCAATTTCTGGTCGGCAGGGAGAAAAATATGAATAGGGCAGAGGTAAAAGAGCAGCACGCCATATTAACCAGGGGCTATGCCGGGCCGGAAGCCGCTGTTCAACCCCACAGAGGAAGAACACAGCGTCTGGGCTCTTCCAGCCTAGGATGCAGGGGGCAGGGGCGACAGTGGCTTCCAGTTCTGACTGCGTAGAGAACAGAAGTTCTGCTGCCGACCTTGGGTAAATCACTTTACCTTGTACACGGTCGCTGTTTCATCTATGTTATTTTCGCTCCTTCGCATGTTATCTTGTCTTTTGATTGTCTCCCCTGCAGCCTTTGTAGAACAATCGCACTCCAGATGTATAAAATAAACCTGTATTTTTTTTTTTGGATGATGTGTCTTTCCTACCGAGAGGCACTCCTTTTCTTGTAGCTAATAATGAGAATTACCAGTGTAGATCTTGACTCACTGTTGTCAAGATGATGTGAGCTACCTGAAGGTCACTTTGAACATACTTTACCCTGCCTCCCAGGCACTGCTGATAAAAGAAAAGACAAAAGAGCAAAGACAAAATTAACTTTTAATTTACCATGGAAGCCACAGAGAGAAACATAGCGATGGGAGAATCTCTTCAAATACACAATGGAGAATCCCACATTAAGCATCTTATCTGATTTGACTTATCAGATAAAGCCAAGTGTGGAGCTATTTTAAATCTATAGATAAAGCCCCAGCTCTCAGAACTGATAAATGTCAGTGATACTTTTTCATATCTAATATCAGTCAAAACAGCAATCATTTTTGTATTAGATGAATAAGCAAGCAATAAGCTATATAAAGTTTCTATCTGAAATAGTTTTCCTTCTATGCAGTTGTGTACACCTACATGATTTAACACAATGAGCACCAATCTCCCTCGCCTTCCAACGAATTAGCTACCATGTTTCCAATATTTATTTCCAAATTCTATAGTGTCAACAAGATATTAGTTAAGAATCTGATTCTTTTTGCACTGACTTATTCCATGAAATTACATCAATAATTACATTGGTAAAGCATTAGCTACATGAACCAAGAGAACATATATATGATATATAATAGCTAAAGACAGCAAATTTACTAAACACCCCACCCATGAATGACCTATGACATTTGAGGTCAACTGGCTGGTACTCTCAGACAATAGATATGGGAAGCATTTTCAAGTATTCATTTTTTTTTTACGTAGGTTTTTCATCTCTTCAACTTTGTTAGGCACATGCAGATCCGAATCTCAGCAAGGTTAACATTACAAGGAAGACAAACTCTTGGCTTCAAGAAAATTCAATTCGGGAATGAAGGTTAGAAAACTATAAGAATCATTACTTTGTTCATCAACATGCTTGATCCTTATGTTACAGATGTAAATAAAGTCTACACTACTATGCTTAAGTGCAATTTGTTTCATACTATTATTATCAACTATACAGAAACATGCTTCACCTGTGATGATACAGTTTCTTAATCCCAAAGACTCATACTTAAATGTGATACTGTGTTCAAAACACACACAAAAAATGATGTAGTATTGACTTCAGACTTGACATGCTCAGAAACTGTCAAGACACTTAGCATCCCTCCACAACGAGAGCTTTTGAAAACTGTGTAACCATTATGCCTTACTGGAAAGAGATTTACAAAGAAAAACATTACAAATTCTGTTGTATTCTCATGTGTGCATGCGCATGCATGTGTATGGGGGGTACATTTGTGTGTGTATATGTGGGTGTGGTGTGTGTATATTTGGTGTGTCTGTGTGTGTATGTGCATTGTGTGGTATGTTTGTATGTGTGGTATGTATAGTGTGTGTGGTGTATGTGGTATCTATGTGTGGTGTGTGTGTGTATATGTGATTATATGTGGTGTGTGTTTATGTGTGTATATGCATGGTGTGTGTGTGATGTGTGTATATGTGGTGTGTGTTTATTTGTGTGTGTATATATATGTATGTGGTGTGTGTATATGTGATATGTGTTTATGTGTGCGTATGTGTGGTGCGTGTTTATGTGTGTGTATATATGTATGTGGTGTGTGTATATGTGATATGTGTTTAAGTGTGTGTATGTGTGGTGTGTATATGTGTGTGGTGTGTGCATATGTGGGTGTGGTATGTGTATTTATGTGTGTATATGTGGTGTGTGTGTATATTGAATATCCACAGTTTCAGGCTTCAAACATTCCTTTTACACAGAGAATATTAAACTAAAATCCTGTGCTTACTCTTAAATAGGACAACTGGAAGTAATATTAAAAATGGTCAGAAAAAGCTGACCGCGGCAATGTATGCCTCTAATCTCAGCAACTGGGAGGGATGGGCTGGAGGTTCAGAGATTCAAGGTCATCTTCAGCTACATAACAAGTTTGAGGTCAACCTGGGCTACATAAGACCCTGTTTCAGCAAAACAAAATAAAACAAAACACAAATAACAAAAAAAGGGAGGCCAGAAAGACACCAATGGAAATAGAAATAATTTCCTTTAAAATTTCTGAAACATGGAACTAAGACATAGCATTAAAATTACATTTGAACTCAGAAAATAACAGCTAGGCAATAAATAAATGTACCAAATAAATTACAAATTCATAAACTTTCTGCTGTGGATTGAATTGTGCTATCCCCGAAGTCAGATGTTGAAGTCTTTTTAGTACTTCAGGGTATGGTTTGATTTGGAAAATAAAAATCTTAAAAGGACAATGACTTAAAGAGAAACCATTAAAGTAGGCCTTGATCTAATGTAGCTAGTGTCCTTATATTGTACACGGGGGTACTTACAGAGTAAGTAAGATCTTTTAGCCAAGGACACTGCCTGGGAAAAGGCCCTTCCCTTGTGGCTCTCAGAGGAATCGGTCCTACTGAGATTTCAGTCTTGAACTTCAAGGACTGCAAGACAGTTTTTCTGTAGCTAAGCTTGCACACACAAACGCACACACCACACACACGCACATACACATGTGCGCGCACACGCACACACAGTAACATAATTTACATACTGCTTTGTAGACTTTATTTCTTATTCACAAAAGAACACCTTTCTATACTTACCATTAATGTTAGCGGTAACACTGGAAACACACACTGAGCAGTCATTTGATCTGTTCTTATTTCCACCACTGCTGTCCTTGTCTTCCTTAAATGCACACTAACTTAACAGCTAGACAGGACTCCCTTAGACGGAGAGGAATTATTCAAATTGATTGTGATGCGTCTGAAGCAGGACCTGCTATAAAATCTGTACCATGTGCATGTGTGTAAGTGTTATGGCTTCTAGGTAGAGAACAGAAGACAACTTGCAAGAGCCACTTTGCTCTCCCTACCACGTGGGTCCTAGGGACTACATTCTGCTCACCCTGCTTGGCGGCAGGAACCTTTACCTGTTAAGACATCTCATTGGCCCCCATTTTGTATTTAAACCAATAACTCTGCCATGAACATATTTGTATCATAATCTAAGTACACACATACTGCCTTCTAGAGATAAAGGTCTGTGGCCCTGTAAATTGAAAATTACTTGTATATTACTTATAAACATAAGTCAGTACATTTAGAGAGAACAAATATTTATAAACTATATTATTTATTATGCGATATTATCTTATGCATGCCTAACACACTCACCCACCTACTCTCTTCATATATACGTATATATAGATATATATAGATATATATATATACACATTCAAAGACAGAGAAAAAAGAAGAAATTACTTCCAAGATAGTCACATAGTTTCCATTTGTACCATCAGTATATTAAAGTGTCTGTTTTCCCTACACCTCTTCCTTTTCTAAAGCCAATCAGTTTTTAGACAGCCATTATGTGTCTTAACGTGAGTGACATTGACTTCTCATAAATCTGAACTCTGAAAGTATATCCTTTATTCCTTCTTGTATTTCAGAGGAACATTAGACTTACATTTGCAGCTGAGATGTTGCTGACATGCCTTCCACAGGGGAAATGTAAACATTTACTCCCTCACCTTTGCCTAAAGTCCCCATGACGCATCAAAGTTCTCTCTGGACAACCACTGAGTTCATTAGGTTTACTCACAGAGTTCTTGGTGAGCGGTTACTGGGGAGAATATGGCTGGCTTTAAAGCAGCCACCATGGAGGTCTTCATCCGGCATGATGACTCCCCATGGATGTACAGATGGGGTCCCCAGCCCTAGTCCTATGTAGCCGTTATACTCTAGGCGTTCACCAAGTGCCAAGTTCATGGCAGAATTGTATACAACCGGCCGGGAGAGGTGACTGGGTACTCAGAAGAGGGCCCTCTGACCCACTCCATACTCTCCTTCTGAGAGACGTCAGTAGTCCACAGCCCAACTATGCTGATATTCTGCAGTCAGGTCCAGCTGAACTCCTAAAGATGGTGACAGTGTGGCTCATGGGATGGATCTGTGCGGAGCAATCACCGTGAAAGCCTTATCTTTCAGTTAGCCTTAGGATTTTCTCTTCTCCCAACGTCCCCCTCCCCCGTGTCAGAATTGCCACCAACAATCCCATTTGTTCACCCAGAATGCCTCTCCTCTGCACTAGTGTCTTATTTGTGCCATCTCCATCAAAGAGAGCCCCAACGCAAATGAGCACACAGCCCGGAGCGCGCCTGGGAAGGAGGGAAAAGGTAAGCCCACGCAGCCGGCTCCGGCGGAGACTTCTGTACCACAGAACTTGTTTGTAAGTATTCTCCCTACAGTAGAGCATAGACGAGATGATTCGGAAATAAAGAAGGGCTGCCTGCTCTCAGAAGCCAGTTCTCAGTAAATCAAGCAGGGTTCTTCCTGCCTCAAACAGTCCATGCGCACGCTCTCCTTCCTTTCGCTATCCATCTTTTTCCAGCCTTCTGCAGGGCGCAAATGCTACTACAGAAATCTACCTTCAATGTGTTTTTTGAACTCTCTCTCTCTCTCTCTCTCTCTCTCTCTCTCTCTCTCTCTCTCTCT
>LOJH01005907.1:0-16518 GCA_001685095.1 Ellobius talpinus | reverse complement strand
CTCTCTCTCTCTCTCTCTCTCTCTCTCTCTCTCTCTCTCTTTCTCTCTCCCATCTCTATCTCCTAAGTGGCTCCCTTTTCATATACCAATACTCCACTTTACATAAATCTCCCATATGGCACTTGTAATATCTCTTAATTTTTTGTGCACGTATCTGCTTCCCACACTGGCTGTGGAAATCATTTGTCTCTGTGGTTTCGGTGCCTGGTCGCAGACAAAGGCTGGCATACAATAACCACAGGGTTGTAGCTGCCCCACATGCTGAGGGCACATTTGAATTGAAGGTATTTATTTTGTCCTTGTATCTAAGGGTACATCTTGAGAAACCTTGGGGTGTTCACAGTCAGCTATGTGGAAAGAAACTAATGTACTAGTTTAAGCATAACAGAGCGAGTCGTGCATATGTGAGTTCTCCAGTGGGCTCTGCTATAAATGCATGCACGCAAATGTGACGATTATAAATATCGCAGATCTCCACATCTCTGCCAGCCTCGGGTTTTCCCTCTAATTTGAACAGGCGGTGGGGAAAGGGCAGTTACGCTGTGATCTCTAAGGTGCTTTAGATTCGGATTTGACTTGGGCAAGGCTGGATGCACAGCATTTCTTGCTATTTCTAGGACAGGTTGAGCCTGGTGCTGCTCATGTCACCGCGCCAGTGTCTCAGAGATAGCCTGCTGTTTACACACAACAGGGCTGCCCTGCCTCTGCTCGCTGATCCTATCAGACATGGTTATTTCCAGCTGTCTTCAGGAGCAGAGAGCTGCTGTGTCCAAATTTGCCTGCTTCACCACTGGAGAGGGAACCGATGAGTCAAACTCTTTGTACAGCTCGGGGAATCCTGAGCAAATGCTTGGGAGGGTGCGGCCTCCCAGGGTCAGAGAGCTACATGTATGTGTTAACTTGGAACCACGGCCTTTTCACCTTGCCGTTATTAGGTTTGCAAATTCCTCCCTAGTCAGCTTCAGCCAGAGCGAGGGGAGATGGTCCAAGACAGGAAAAAGTTCACAGTGTAGAGGAACTTAGAAAAATAAAGGAAGTGCACAAATTTATAATCTGATAATAATTTTGTGTGTACATGCTTGTATCCCCAGAGCTCAATAGCTAAATTTATAAGAGGGTGGGGTATAGATAGTAATCAAGATGAATGCCACGAGGAGCTAAAGCCACCCAACAATTTAAGAAGGGTTCAGTGGCAATGTCCTGTGCAGTGTTAGGTATGGTTTGTAAGGACAAGTTTGTGGGCAGAAAGTTGAGAACCTGGAAATGATTCGATGAGCGCAATGGTGACATCTGTGTGCGGTCAGTGAGACTTGGTCCTAGCATCCAAAAGAGATCTGATGACCCAGGAGCTCTAGGAAGCTTACTAAAATGGCGATGAAAAGGAAATAGACAAAGCCACATGGCACAGTGCTTTAGAGCCAAGAGCTCTTTAACCAGGTCCCGAGTGCCAAGGACCAGAGGAGCCTGTCGCCCATTTCTTCTCCCACACACACTGCCAGAGCAGCTTGTAGCTCATGCCACACTGGAGGAAACCTTCCTTGCAAAGGGGTGACCTCATTTCCAGTGAGGTACCAGGAGCAACTCAAGATTTATGTTGAATTTAAAAGGCTCCAGTGTAAAGTATTTATTTAACCTTTCCTACTTGGCTTTTCTTGTCTGTCTGTCTGTCTATCTATCATCTACCTACCTATCTATATATGGTCTCGTGTATTTCAGGGTAGCCTATTTTCTACCCGTCTGTCTACATACAAATCTGTGGTCTCGGCTATTTCAGGATGACCTTGAACTCTAGTCTAGACAAGGATGAACTTGAACTGGTGATCTCGAGTTTCTGCTCTTCCTGCCCCTCCCTCCTGCTTGCTTGGATGGTAGTCACATACCAACAAGCCCTTTCAGTGTTCTGGAGATAGAACCAAGGACTTTACACACACTAAGAAAGTACTCTCCCAATGAACTGCAGCCCTATTGGCTTCTGCTGAATGAAAAGATCTCAAGGAGTGGTTTAGATACTGGCTTCTTGCAATTGCTTAAATGCACTAAAGAGTTTCTGCTTGCAGTCCGAGCCACACAAGAATTACTTTTCTCCAAAAGTTTGAAATGGTTCTTTGAGATGTACAAAGAATTGTGTTTGGCCTGACAGAGAATGTTCCTTACCCTAAGGAACTTCTAGCCAAACAGAAGAAATTTAGGGCCCCATGGAACGTCAAAAGAGAAGTAATTCACTGATTCTTTTAATAATGCCTTTAACCCCAGCATTCCGGAGGCAGAGGCAGGTGGATCTCTGAGTTTGAGACCAATATTGTCTGTATAATGAGTTCCAGGACAGCCAGAGTTACATAGTTAGACCTTGTCTCAAGACAAACAAACAGAAGAATGGAAAGGTTTATGTGAATTGATATGCAGGCAGGAACCATTATTAATAAAGAATGGTAACAAAGATAAAACTGGAGTCTCAAGGAGAGTTCCTCTAAAGTGTTTATTTTTAAAATAATTTTTAATGATTTTAGTTTTTGTGGTAATGCAGATTAAATCCAAGGTCTCACACGTTTTAGACAAGTAGTCTGCCTCTCAGCTACATTCCCAGCCCATTTAAAGATAAGTTCAAAAATCATCTAATTTTCATAACAAGATCCAGTAATGATAAATGATAGTTACATAACTTCATTCAAAATTATTCCTGTTTTCATATGTGTTCATTGTTAACGTTACAAATTCATAAGTGCCTGGAAACCTACATATCATAAAGAGATCCAGCCCTTCAATTTCAGTCAGCATTTACAATAGGTTCACAAGCTGGGGAATTATTCTTACTTGGCTATAAATGATTGCAGAACATTTTGAAATAACAACCACACCATTTTAATATGCCTGCCAAGTGCAATGAAATATCTACCAAATAGATTTTCTGCCTGAATTTGTTGAGAAAAATGCAGTTATTTTTAGAGGGTCTTGAGAAATTTATTTTCCAGACACTAGTTTTCTAGCATTTTGAGAGACCTGAGCAGAGTCATGTGGTAAGGAAATCACTGTGCTGGAAGAGATTCCACAGGGCCATGCTCCCTCTTTAGATTCTCTTGGCCTCTGGGCTTTCCCACTAAGGCAAATACTCCTCTTTAAGACAATTTCATCATCTGAAACACAGAAATATTTATTCCCCGACCAGTGACTCTAACTATATCAGGCGTTCCTTCAGGAAAATACATAAATAGTAACTAACACCCAGTGTTCGAAGCTATGCTGAGTGCTAGACTCCTGATCCACAAAAGGCCTCATCTTGTGTGTGGCAGCATCTCTCCCATTTTGTAGCTAAGAAAACTGAAAGGCAGAGTGTATCTTGCTCAAGTTCACAACATTTGCATATCAGAGTAAGGAGGATCCAAACCCACTAATAAACCTGAGACTCGGGCTGCAGAATCGCTGTCACTCAGCCGCACCTGGCTTCTGAAAAAGAGCAAAAGCTGCAAAGGACTCAGGAACGTCAGACACAATGGCATGAGAGCCATGCTTCGTATCAAGGATTGCAATCAAGGTCATTTCAAAATAGACTGTCATTCCACTGCTTTATAAAGCTTATATCTAAAATTGTAATCCAGACGCCGTATTTTAGGGGACGTTAAGGCTGTTGAAGTGCTGTTTCTCTTAGGGAAACTAAAATCTGGGACTTCATTTGAAATAAAGATGTAAGGGAGGTACAACCAGAAACTGGACAGGATGATTTTCTCCAAGTTTTGGTTATGAAAGGCACGCACGCCACAGAAGAGCTGAGATGTATTTTATGTAGTAGCAGAAGAAATGTCAGGGAGGCTTAGCATTGTTAATGTCTCACCATTTTAAACTGATACATTATTATTTTTTCCTTACATATTGAAAAGTGAATTACTCATGTGTTATATGATCCTGAATATTTAAATATACATACCTAAAACCATAAAAAGGAAAACTTTCCATCCCTTCCTATATCCTACAGTGTTGTACGTTACTGTAGTCACATCCGAGGAGACCATTAAACTGACAAGCCCAATTCAGATTCCAGTAGCCATGCAGAATGTGTATTTCATGATTCTTTTTGTTCCCAAATATTATCTCCTGTGCCTCTGCTACTATTTTAAGTTGCTTTGTTGAACTTCCACAAAACCCTCTCATGTATTCTCTAAAGTTAAATGTTAAAAATTCAAAAGGAAAGGATGGGGCCTCTGAATTGACTCGGTAGGTAAAAGCTCTGGGACCAAGCCTGAAGACCTGAGTTCAATGCCTGGGCCCCAAGTGGTGGAAAGCAGCACGCTACTGCCACGTGTTGTCCTCTGGCCACTGTACATGCGAGTCTAGTTCCTTCCCAGCTGTGGTACAAAGACTGGCTTTCCTCGCCCTCTTATCATGGTCTAATCTTTCTAGTCTATGTCTCAGATGAAATTCATGGTCAGTCAAAGACATTGGAGGTAACTGTTCCAACTGCCTCATATAACACCGGCCAAAGCCAAGTCCAAAGGCTCTGACTTACAACTAGGGGTGGGCAGAGACTAGAACCTGAACAAGACCTCCTATTCCAGTAACGCCACAGGAGAACATCGCCTGTTCTTCCGGAAGATTTCAGAGTACAGGACCCCAGATCCTCTGCTTTGACACAAAAACCAGCAGAGTTATTTTTCAAATTGCAACATATATCTGTAACAACGTGTTTAACCAACTTCGTCGGCAGGTAAGTCCCACATTCTAGTGAGTGGACATAAGGTCAGACGGTTGTTGGAAACCTGTTCCCTTATCTGGTAAGGCTGTGTGTAGAACTGGACCTATTTCCTAAACTCAGCCACTAATCAATTTAAAGAGATGCCATACAAGCCTCTTTCTGGTCTCTTGTTTTGTTGGTATTTGTTTTCTGTTTGTTTGTTTTTTCAGATAGAGTTTCACTATGTAACTCAGGATAATCTCAAACTCACTACACAGCTCAAGTTGAACTCATTCACAGCAATTCTCCTGCCTCAATCTCCTGAGTACTGAGATTCTGGTATGCACCACTATAGCAGGCTCTTAATATGTCCTTAAACCTAGTTTTCTTCTTGTCATGGGGGAAACCTGGTAAGACTGCCAGTCAGGCATAAAAAGTTATTGTACCCCAAGAAGCCTCTCCACTGATGCAATAATCTAAATCAGACCAAATTAAACAGAATTAGAAAAAAGTCCAGGTTTAATGGATACCAACACCCCAGATGGCTTTCCAGCACCAAAAGAGGAGACAGGAAGGAAGACCGGAAAACCACATGTTTGGTCTTTTGGGGACAATTTAAATACCCTGTGGGAGTGGTCTTGAGCATCTCTGGGGAGGGGACATTGTTTGGCAGGCTTTCTCAGGGGTGGAGTATGGACTGAGGTAACTCCCAGAGGAGGGGGCTTGGGATGGAAATTCCACCCAAGCATCCCAGACTCTTTGGGTATATAGATGCCAGGGACTGGGGTGAGGCTTCCACCCAAACATCCCAGACTCTTTGGGTATATGGATGTCAGGGGCTGGGATGATGCTTCCTACGAAACAAGGCTGTCCACTCTGAAGGGGAATCCTGAGAATGAGCTTACCCACTGACATGGCTTTCAGCGCATATGTGCAACATTTTTTAGGAACAATGGAGCACTTGCTTAAAAGACATGCCACCTTGATTAAGTGACTGAGGGTTGTTCCCTGAGAAATGTGATTACAGGGGACATCTGAGAGATCAATACTCCTCCTGAGGAGAGGTCAGTGGACAGCAACACTTGTGGTCTAGGACCTGGGAGTTCATACACGCTAAGATCAGATCTCCAGCTCCTGTGTGCCAGCTTGCAGCTCAGAAACTGCCTATATTTAACAGTAATCATCAGGACTCCAAACCTGAACTGCCTCAGGGTAAGTGGACGACTGGCTGCAGAATTCCATAACAGCAATCACCACTTGCATAGAGGCACCACGGTGCAACCCACATCAATCTGCCTTTAGTTCTCTCTGGGAAATGGTATTTAGTTGATGTGGGGTTCCCCTCTGTATGCTGTGAATATGTTTTATTACCATGGTTATTAAAGAAGCCGTTTTGGTCAATGGCTTAGTGGGAAATCTGAACAGAGATATAGAGAGAAGGTAGGTGCAGTCAATGAGACGCCATGTAGCTACTGAAGGAAAAAGATGCCTACTGGTAGGCCACAGCCTTGTGGTGATACATAGAGTAATAGAAATGGGTTAATTTAAGATAGGAGTTAGCCAGGAATCTGTCAAGTCATTGGCCAAGCAGTGTTGTAATTAATGTAGTTTCTGGGTGGTTATTCATGTCCGGGAGGCCAGGAAATAAACGAGAAGTCTCTGTGCACACTTGGTGAAAGACAAAGTTTCTTCTCTTTGGGTCTGAGAAACCAGCAACAAGAAGAGAGCTGCTGAGTAGAAAAGCACTTAGGACACATGTGTCTTGAGCTGAAATGAAAGAAAAGTGTCTCCACCCCAAGATTCATAGTCTGTTCATCTAGGCCAGAGGCACCCCTTAACTATGGCTACATCAGGAAAACTATGACTGCCATAAAATCCCTAAGATTATATCATTTCTCTCATATTTATGTGAAGAGAGGGTAGAACATTCCCCAAATGATCTCATTCTCTTTCTGTCTTGTCTCTTCTCTGCTATGTCATGAGTCAAAGGTGACATCTTCAAGGGTATATGGACTTAGTTAACAAAACTGGGCTCTCCTTTGCCTAATTTCGGTCAGGGCATCTGCAAGATGTTTAATGTAGGTATTGACATATACACAGCGATACTTCCAAGGAAGGCAATAAAGCTTTGTTCAATTGTTTATTTGTTTGTTTGAGACAGTATCTCACTATGTGGCTGCAGCTGTCCTGGAGGTCATTATGTAGACCAGGCTGACTCTCTCCTCTCCCTCTCCCACTGTAGTATATAATGTAATTTTTAAGTCAGAAACAAAAAATGGTGAATTGCTATAATGAACCCAGAAACATCTATGAGGAGAAGACAGCATACCTTTGTAGTATTCTGGCTTCAAAGGTTGCTTTTTTTTAGGGACCACAGTGTAAATTTCTCTTGGTAATTACTTTATATTTGACTTTCTGTTTTATTAAGTCACTGCCTGGTTACCTATGCTGTGATTTCTTGGGTGGCTTTTCCAATCTATACCAAATGTCCATTGTCCGGTCTTACTCTCTGCCATATACCTGCTAGGAATGCTTACCTCCCTTTCCGGTCAGCTCCACCTTTCTCCAGCCACCTCTGTCAACGTCCCAACAAAGATTTCTCCTCACAGCCATTAGGGTCTTGCCTCACTCTCTCTTCTGAATGTTCTGGAAACACTTTTGTTTTTGGTTTGTTTCAACATAAGTAATTAATCATGCACATTTATGACCTGCAATCTCCAAGAACATTTCAGGATGTACTCATTGGGAGAGTTCATGAACTAGTAGGCAAAATGCCAGTACAGAGTTAGGAATACTGGACACTTCAATATTCATGAACCTCACAAACACTGCCTGAGTCTCTCTGCACAGATACACTTAAATGTTCTGATTTGGGCGCAAGGTAAAAAGTGGACAGGATCATTTTAAGACCTTCTACTTTCTTTCCAATCTGCCTTTCCCACAAATACATTTTTTTGTTTTTGGATTCTTATCCTAACCCAGTTTACTGCCTGCTACAAATTGAAAGTTGGCGTAGGCCAGAAATATTATTGGGCAGAAAAACTTAGGGTTCACAGTCCTGACTGGCAATGTGGCTATAACTTGTTTTGGGCATGAATGAGCATAGGAGTTGAAACTTGAGAGGAATTCCATTACTGTGCTAACAGAAATGCAAAATGAGAGAACATAGAGTCATCGTTCATTACAAATTTACATTCTAACCGTGCAAACCCAACATGTACGACATGATTGCTTGTGAACGACCAGAAATCTGATGTCTAATAAGAACTCTACAAATTATTCACAAGTGACAATAACTTCTGCAATGAGCAGTGAATGAAAAGAGTTATAAGTGTTCCTATAGACCTTAAATCCAAGCAGCAAAACCAACTAAATATGCAAGTAAGAGAAATGTCAGATAAGAACTGCTAATCAAATAATGGAAACCCATTTGAATGGCCATGTTACATCTTTATGGCATCCTTTTAATGCCTAACCTACCAGAAAAACATGGGTTTTCCTTCATAGTTTCTGTACAGCTAAATTTTCAGGATTCAAAAACATCTTACAAATCTTGACAAATGGGGTTGTAAACTGTGCAGCAGGCTTCAGGCAAGGGTATCTCGTGAGGTTTTTAAATCTGGCACTATGGGCCTGTTGACTTTGGCAGCATTACAGGGTCATATTTTTATGTGGTTTTATGTGGCTGGACTATTCTTGAGTAATTTCGACAATAGACGTTCTTCCATCCCAAGCATGTATGCACCCGAAGGTCTACTCTTCTATCCTTAGCCAGGGCACTCTCTGTCTCTGTCTCTCTCTGTCTCTCTGTCTCTCTGTCTCTCTNNNTGTGTGTGTGTGTGTATGTGTACTCAAGCTTAGCATGCATGAAGGTGAGAATACAGCCTGGGGGTCGATTTAATTCTCTCCTTTAACCATGTGGGGCCTGGAAAATCTTAGGTCATCGGGGACAGTAGCAAGCGCCCTTCCCAATGAGCCACTGTCTTTTCTTTCTGTTTGGCATCTAGAATATAGATTCTAGCTGAGGCGCTCTACCAAGTCTTCTGGCCTATTCTTGAGATAGATTTTATCTCTGAGCTTATCTGACTGGTTTGTAGCTCTAATATCACAAAGAATAACCTCTTTTCATTTTCACCAGAGGACAAGAGCTGGGGAAAAGACGTATTTCTCTTAGCAATTCCACTAGGAAAAATGACAACATTTTTCCTGAACTCTTCTACAAAGAAATTGCAATGTCCTCACCAAAGAGACTGAGATTTACAGTCAATTCTTTACTATCAAAATATTTCCAAGAAAGAATAATTTTTGAGTAAGAGAGTGAAACCTATTTCCATAAAAGCAATCCTTCCTTCCTGGCCATTCCAACCCAGCATTATAGGAGAACCGACAGTCTGCTCCGAGGGTGTAGCCACAGCAATGTCCCAGGTGACACATTCAACCAGGATGACCAAGAGAAGCTTTAGGCTGAGGTAATTGATAGAGGTCTAGAAGGAACAAAAGTGGTATTCATCCTGGGCTGGTGGGACAATGCCATGGGCCACATAATTTACAAACAACTGAACTTTATTTGACTCATGGTGATATGGGTGGGGAATTCAAGACGGAAGGGACTGCCAACTGGCCCTGGCCTTCGTACTGAATCACAGTATGGCAGAAGGCACCACAGTGTGCGTGAGGCAAGGGCAGGGGAGCGTAAAATTCATCCTTTCATGAAGACTCACTCCCTTTAGCTAGCCACCTCTCAAGATAACAGCATTAATAGCATCTCTGCTTAGCTGTCTCTCATTAAGGCCCCACCTCCCCAAAGTGTTGAATTGAATACTAAATGTCCAACACATGAGTAGCACAGAGTGAAATAAAGCAAGACAGGGATGGTGGGATACCAGGGTGCCGGTGCTTTTGACTCTTCTGGGGTTGGAAGGCAGGAGAAGGGAGGGCTGTTAAAGATTCCAATGTAGAGCATGTTCCAGTAGAAGGTATGTGAGGCACACACCTCTGTGGGGCTTCCCTCCTATCTTACAGCTTAGCAGAGCAGCAGTTGGAGGAATGGAGACCCCAAATTCACTGTCCCACAAGCTGGGCATCTCCCCTTTGAATTTTTAGAAAGTAGTAGAACACCAAGAGTGAGAAACACCGCCTGGGGTGTTGGGCAGGTGAGCCCAGGTTCCCTCGCTGATGAGGTAAGTAGCCATGAAGAGGAAAAGGAGCACCCCACCAATGAAAATCCTAGGGTCCTGGCCCTTGCCTTCTTTGGAGGGACAGCCGCGTTGGGGAGTCGTCAGAAGCCTCCCAGTTTCTGTAGCTCCTCCCTTAATTCCAAACTTCCAGTCTTAACAGGAAAAGTTGAAAAAGAGCCCCCCGCCCATGTTTTTTTAAATTCTCACATCTTACTTTCCTTTTTTCCTTGATAAATTCCTTTGGTCATTAATTTTCCCATAGTTATTTTTTTTTGGTAAAGATTTGTGGCTGAGGATACAGCTCAGGTGGTGGAGTACTTGCCTAATACACACCAAGTTCGGGGTTCCATCCACAGCCAGCCCTGTAATCCCAGCTCTTGGGAGGTGAAAGTAGGAAGATCAAAAGTTCAGAGTCATCCTAAGCTATATAGGAAGTTTAAGACTAACCAGGGCTACATATAACCCATCTCAGGAAACAAAAGAAACAAAGAAAAAACCAAGTTTTCTAGTTAATCAAAATGTTTTGCAGTCTGGAGGGGAACTCAGTGATATGGCCCTTCCTTGGAAGTCACAAGGTTCTATGATCAAAACATAACTTTTAAAGATAAAAATAGCAATGCACTAGTATGGGTATAATCTAGGGGTGCCAGATTAGAAAACTATTTCACTGTTATGTGGTACTATATACAATGTCAATATCAAAGTGAAATGCCTATTATGTTCACTTTCCGTTCTTTTTCTAGGTATGGTAGTACCATTTATCATCATTAAATAGCATTGACAGACTCCCCAAGGGGGCTCCACATATGTGTTTATGTCCCTCTAGCATCTGTGCCTTAGATTGAGCACTGATTTCTCTGAGACCATTTGCATTCTGATTTTGTGTTTAGCACTATGTATGGTATTTAGTGGTTCTTAAATACGAATCTCCCCCAGTCATCTGAAGAACTGTAGAGTTTAGAGATGAGAGAACGTAAGTTCTGAGAAGTTAATAAGCTGGCTTGAGTTATTCAGATAATATACAACAATCAGGAGTTAGCCTGGTACCTTAATTGTCAAATGGAAGTCCATAAGCCTGTAAAGGCCCTTCTATGAGATCTGTGTAAAAAGCACCAAAGACGTTTACTGTGTTGTTATCATCAGTATTAGCATGACATGCTAGAGAATATAAAGCCTTTACCTTGAACTACGTTACACTATAATGCAAGATACAAAAGGAAAGGATCATTAGACAAGTATAAAACTATCTAGGGAGGTGGTGGCCCACTGAACAATGGACAGGGTTACAGTGCCGAGTGCTGAAAGGCTGTCACTCCAGGTGGGGAGAGGGTCATGAACGGAAGTAGTGTGGTTGGAGCCCACAGGGTGTGGGCAAGGATCGACAAGGAATTTAATGAATGGAACACGGGGCAGTGCGGGAGCAAGAGAAGAAGAGACTGGTAAGAAGTCGAAACCTAGTGATTAATCTACATAATTATACCACCGTGCTCGACGCATTTCCAGAACTTGTTGACAAGAGAGCTCACCAAGTGTCATGATGAAGTTAAAAACGTTGTCTACCAGATCTCCCTGCTCTAGCAGCCTCGTAACTTCACAGAAAAGAGATTGGAGTCAAAGCTACTAACTGGCCCAGGCCTGTTTGTTCTGGAACATTTTCTACAATAGTGTCAGGGTTAGTTAGCCCCTTGAAGTTCAAATCTGGTTGAGCTTCATTTTCCTCAAAGTGCTTCGGCCACAATTCCAAAGTCAGCACGTTGATCGCTTTAGGCATCAAAATCCATTCCTCAACATCCTCCTTCAGAATCCATTCACAATACACACTCTTCCTTTACACATTTACCACTGGCTGTGCCGTCTCCCAGGTCCCTCTCTTCTCCGTGGTCCTTCTGTGAAAACGTTCCTACAGCTTCCTCCATAGACTGCCCTGGAGGGCCCTGAATGCCCCAAGTGCCATTTGTTTCATTACTCTTTGGGTGTACTTGCCATAGATGTCGAGAACATTAATTTAAATCCCACAGAATTTTTCTTATTTGCTTCCACATTCCCAATTCCTGTAGCAGAACAGGTAATCAATGATGGGGTCAGTAAGTGAAAGAAAGAGTGGACTCATGGCTTATTATTTCCTGGGGGAAATTTAGCTTGCCAAACAACAGTCCTGAAAGTTTCACGCTGCTCTGTTCTTAGATGGGGATACTTTCATCGCCAGGGTGGGCAGTTCAGACTACACTGGCTCCTCTCTCCGACCAGTGCGACATTTGCAGAGACCACTTCCATATTCTTAGCCTGCCCATGGGTTTGTAGTGGGATCTCATAGCTACAGAATCTTTTTCTGTTTAAATATTTTCCAAATGTGCTTCACCTCAGCTTGTAGATTTATTTTATAGGCTTGCTTTTAGAATGTAAACTTTCTATTTCCTCACTACTATCATGTGGCCTGCCTAGTAGGTGTTATGATTACAGCCCTTGTATTTTTAATCCCCCAAGAATTAGTACTAACTGGTCCAGCCACTCGGGCTCTGAAGAAGGTTCTCTTTGCTAATAACAATGATATTTTCCCTTGAAATTTCTGTGTGGGCAAGGATGGCTTTGAACTTCAGTTTTTCTTGCTTTCACATCCCTGGTGCTGAGATTGCAGGTGCACACCATCATACCCATATACCAATCCCAGGGCATTGCCTATCCAAAGCACTCTAGCAGCTGAGCTACACTCCCAGGCTGAGAGTTGGCATATCTTTCAGTCATTTCTTCCATCCTGTTGCTTTCAGAACTCATTGCTAAATCTTTTTTTGCTAAGGCCCAAACCCATCTTCATCAATGCTTGTCAAGCTGTACACTAGAGGTGATCATATTGCTTATGTTATTGTCTATAGATTCCCACATAAGAGTTTAATTAATTAAGAAATGATTAATTTCTTATAAGAAATTATAATATCTCTTTTCAAAGATAATTTTTTAAACAGTCAAAATCTTACATAAGAACAATTTATCCTCCCATGATATTTCTCTTTGGCATCCAGTGAGTTAACTTGTACTTGAGGTCGTATTGCCGGATATCTAAAGTGAGACAAAAGCCACAGGTCCATGCTCCTCCTAGGAACCAGGAAAGGGAGTGGTCAGAGAATCAGTTGGGTGATCAGCAAATCACTTATGCAAATTAACAGCATGTTTACTCCTGCAGGGATACGCAGTCACCTAGATCTTACTTTACATCATTTCAATCACAAAATCTACTGATATCTGAGATTAAAGCTCTGAAAAATTTATGACAACCAGTTGGAACACAAGGTTCTTAAGGCAACCAGTAAACAGGTCACTTCAAGGAGCAGGGGTGGTTTTGAGAGGAGTGTCCTATGACAGAGACAGAGTTCTCTGGGTCCAAACTGTCTTCTTCTAACGTTAGGGTCATGTGAAAGCACAGGAAGGAGGGAGAGTGAGAGTCAAAGTCAAACAGGCTAGTGTCAGATACCGGACCTGGTTGCTATAACAACCTGTGAATTGTTCAGAGTGAGTCATCAAGGCATCATCCTCTCGGGTCACTTGCTTGTTCTCATCGCCAGGTTTTACTCCTCTGAAGAGAGGAAAGAATAGCTTCTTAAGAAGATAGGACTGGGACACAGAAGGTAGACACACAATTCAGACAGTTCTGTAGTCATAGAAGACGCAATGTGAGTGGAATATCGAAATATTATTGTCAAATTCACAGCAGCCATTGAATACACACAGGAATCTTTATTATTTGAGAATGCTGTAAGGAAATATTGACTGGGTGCCTTATGAATAACATAAATGTATTTCTCTAAGTTCTGGAGGCCAAACATAGGAGAGCAAGGTATTAACGTGTATTGTGTTCATTTATTCCACACTGCTTTCCCCAAATGCATGAGCCTGGGTAATTTATAAAGAAAAGTGATTTGTTTTTGCCCAGTTCTAGATGTACTGAGCAGAGGCTGGTCTGAGCTGGACTCGGGTGAAGACCTTCTAATAGGCAATCAAGGTGGCCCAAGTATGTGCACAGAAGAGATTACGCGAGCGACAAGAAGTCAGAGATGGGCGCACAGTCTAGGTCTTTTACAACCACCCGCTTTCACAGAAAATCACCCAAATCCCAAGAGGATCACATTACCCCTTCTGATGGAAGTTCCCACACTGATCGACTTACCTCCCACTAGACAACATCCCGTGACTGTTGTACGACCTCCTAATGCTGCTGCCTCGTGGATTAAGCTTTCA
The DNA here is from genome assembly GCA_001685095.1 of Ellobius talpinus. Lineage (NCBI taxonomy): Eukaryota > Metazoa > Chordata > Mammalia > Rodentia > Cricetidae > Ellobius > Ellobius talpinus. Next base: position 2,448 of record LOJH01005907.1, on the reverse strand, counting down.
ATGCATAAATACTTTGGCGCGATAACACAACATCTAAACCATGGGCATTTTGTTTGGTTGGGGCTCTCTATAGTCTGTGACAGCCATATTATCTGGGATCTCCTCCTATTAGAATGAGAACATGTGGCTTCAACCTCACAGTTTTACCCAAAAGGCCCGACCTTTTACCCTCATCACATTAGTTAAGATTTCAGCACACACATTTGGAAGGGTCATAGCATCATGGATTAAGTGCCTCTTTCTACCGTAGATCAAAGGCAGCCTTTTCTCTGCAACCTGTATGGGTAAGAAACTTTCCATGGCCATTCCATTGTCTTTGGCATTTTTCAACGAATATATGGGCCATCTTCACACAGCATTTTGTTTACAAGTATGCACCAAATTCTTATTTGACTTATTCAAACAGAACTTCATTTCCTTTACCATCAGGAAGTTTGAATGGACCAAAAAAAGAATAGTACCAAGTAATATTAATGTTAAATTTAATGAAATAAGATGTAATTACTTAGCTAAAAGTATTACTTATAAGCATTATCATTATAAATAAAAATATGTTTTACCATCTGCCTATATCAGGCACTATATATCAGCATTTTAGAGTTTATTACAGCTTAATCACTGCAAGGTATGATATCACGATTTTTAAAAATTAATTCATGTAGAGTGAGGTAGTCTGTGAAACTAAGCAACTTGCCCAAAATCATAGTTAACTAGAATTTGCTAAACTATAGTTGGTTTCTTAATTGTCCAATTTTAAAGATTATTTTCTGTGCCATCATTATTTCCACACACACAGCAGAGTTCTGGAGTAATGATATTCCCCATTCTCCTCATTCAAGGAGGAGAGCTGGTCTCCTGGATCCCAGGTTGAAAAGGAGAATGCTGTTTCCTTTATTCTTACAGCTGCCAGTCAAGAAGCATGGATGTCAAATAATTGTCATTCAACATTATTTCCCACCTTTCCCCCCCTCAAATTGATTCAGCTGTGGGAATAAGTGAATGAATTGGTTCTATCTCAGGAGCACCAGGTCTAGTCAAACAAAATAGCCTATATCAAACTTTACTTACTTTTGCCATTTATTTACCCATCCAATCATCCATGAATGTTCAACCAACAGTTGTTTTTGCCAGACACTGTGAAGTGTGTTAGGGATTCAAGGAAGTAGAGCTTGCTTTCATAGAGACCGTGTTGGGTAGGGAAAGAAAAAGGAAACTATCACATACATAGGGGCGTACAAAATGGCCAGTGACATGGCATGAGAAGACGAGATCAACTCTTCTTGAAGGTTGGGAGGAGATGTCAAAGAACATTGGCTGCCACTACAGGCTTGAAGACTTGCGAAATTTCAGATAGCCAAGCTAGCTTGGCACAAAGTGTGCTGTTTTTATGGGAATTGGTGAACTGAAGTATGATTGTGCTTCTTTGTCAGTCCGTCATGGGACTAAGGATTGATGGGTGGCACTTTTCTTCTCGGCGATACTGTGGAGCTTCTTGGTTATGCGATAGTGAGCTTCTTCCTAAAATTTATCATCGTTCTGAGACACGATGTTAACTCTTCCAAGTCATCTATAATCTTTCGCATGACATCCCCCATGTGTGCTCCAAGAACACAGTTACCACGTTTCAGAAGAATTTCAGACGACTCGCCCACAAACGTGTGATGACATGCCTCAGCTCAAATTAAAATCGGTCTGTAGAATGATGGCCTGCCAGGACAGAGTGGAGACAGGCAAGCATTTGATGCTTTTTAAAGCTCCAGAGCAGAGAAGAATGTGGATCTAAGTGGAGGGGTTGAAAATAGCAGTGTGTTGCCATTAGCAGCTGTGGCTGCAAATCAAGGGTCAATCTCATCTAGGCAGTGTGGACAGGTCTCTCTGGCATGCATCATTCTCATCGGCACTGAATGCACACATAGTGATAGAATAATTAGCACGGTTTGCAAACAGAGACTCAAGTCCTGTGTGTGAGCTTGGAGGAAATATCCATACAATGTCTGGAAAAGCTGTCGATGATGAACTCTACCCAACCCTTTGAGTATTTTCTTTTTCACAGTATATTTGCTGCATATGACGTAAGAAGGGTTAAGCATTTTAGAATTATATTTCACACATTATATTGACAAGTCAATGTAACACAGTTCTTAGGGTCACTAACTTTACAACCACATTTCCACGACTGATCAATTTTGAATGGAATTGGAAATAAATGAAACTTACAAAACCATTATATTATACTACTTAATTTATTTGAATTATTAGAACCTGTGACAATGCAACATGTTAAGGATGTATTTAATTGTGGGATGATTATGAAGCTTGGTGTTCCTGTAGTATAGACAATAACCATAGAAAATATGTTTGCCAATTGTCATTGAAAATATTTGTGTTAATAACTTTTCAGAGGAAAAGTAAAATATGAGTTCAGTATTGAGTTTTCCAAGTCACCCT
>LOJH01005905.1:13991-28245 GCA_001685095.1 Ellobius talpinus | reverse complement strand
TTCAATTCCCAGCAACCACATGGTGGCTCACAACCATCTATAATGAAATCTGGTACCCTCTTCTGGCCTACAGGCATACATGGAGACAGAACACTGTATGCATAATAAATAAATCTTTAAGGGAAAAATATGCTAAAATGTAATATCAGGTGTTGTAGACCATAGTTACTAACCTATTGGGTTATAAACTTGAGAGCTGCTACTCCCATGGCTGCATTTAGAGCCTACTCCCTACCTTTTCTCTACCCCTTCTCCCCTCCTGCCTTCTAGTCATTCTACTTTCTTATGTGGATCAACTTTAGCTTTCACAAATGAATAATAACTTGTGGCCTTTATCTTTCTTTGCCTATTTCATATGATAAAATGACCTCCAGTTCCAGACGGATTACCACAAATGCTAGGATTTCACCCTTTGATAGAAAAATGTCTGTTGATGAGTGAATGGATTTAGATGATGTGGTGTGTACACACTGTGGAATGTTAGCCATGAGAACCACTTTTTAGAACTCAGTTTCTGCTGCCTAGAAGAGAGGTTGACATTTGAGAACCTAGGGATTGGTTTTGTTGTAGTTTTTTTGATTTTTGTTGTTTTGTTTCCCGAGAGAGTTTCAATATGTACCCTTGACTAGCCTGGACCTTGCTATGTAGACCATGCTGGCCTTGAACTCAAGATTTGCCTGTCTCTGCCTTCTGAGTTCTGAGATTGAAGGTGTGCACCACCATGGCTGATACTGAGTATTCTGATATTTCTTTTTGGTCTCACTTGCCTTTAAAAGAGCCTGCCTCTTTGTCTAGCCATTGGCACTCCTCATTTGGATTATGCTATCTCATAGTCTCCCTTAAAGACTACATTTAGACTTTTTAAATTTATTTTTAACTCCTCTAGAGCAGGTATAAGATGTATTGGTCTCTCTAATGACATTTTGTATAATTTCTAAATACATCTAGAGAGAGGGGAAAATGACTTTATCATTAAGAAAAATATATCAATGTTGCCCTCTCCATATGCCATACTTTCTTGCATCTCCATGAAAACTTCTGATCTCAGTTTTTAAGCCTTTAAAATAATATTCCATACCTTTTAGTACAGAAGAGAAAAATGAGTCATTGTATCTCCCTGGGCCCACCAAAATTGACTAGAAATCTGCCCCATATCATGTACTTTCAAAGACACTGTCTCTTGATACACTTTGCAAATTTGACAAAACTCTCTACCTTGACAGACTACGGAATATTAACAGACAGTAAGTAATTTTCATTTCTTTTGTCAATAGTATAAATATTTTATGTGCACTTAAATACTGGTGTCTTTGAGACAGAATCATTGGATCCTCTGGAACTGGAATTACAGGTAGTTGTAGCTGCCAGATATGGGTGCTAAGAATTGAAGTCCCTTGCAATGATCTTAACCACTGAGCCATTTCTCCAGCTCCCAATGATACGAATATTTTAGTCTGTCAGAAGCATAAATGCCAAAACTTATGTAGCATAAAAGAATAGAATCTGCTAGTCTGTGTGTATAATGTACATTGTGGGGAAATACAAAAATAGTAATGCCTTTTTAATTTAGCTCAGGGTGGTTTGTTGCCTTCATCACTTGTAGAGCTGTAGTATCCTCTAGTGGGGCTAGTGGTAACTGCATGAAAACATAATTATTTCTAATTTTGATCATGCAAACGGTCATATAGGCAGCAATATTGTTTGAAGCTTTTCTATTTTCTTTTTTCCCAATAATTTCCATTAGTGTTTGCCTATTATATTGGACTTCTAAAAACTGATTTTTAATGGTTCTAATTTATTTTTTTAAGATTTTTTATTTTATGTTTATAAGTGTTTGCCTGCATGTATGTGTGTGTACTACATGTGTACCTGGTGCTTGTGGAGGTCAGAAGAGGGTGTCAGATGCCCTGGTGCTGGAGTTACAGATTATTGTGAGCCACCATGTGGGTGCTAGGAGTCAATCCCAAGGCCCTCTGCAAAACCAGCAAGTGTTTTTAATTGCTGTGCTATTTCTCTAGATTATAACATGACTCAATCACTTTTCCCTTTCTTTTTAAAATTTTTTTGTTACGTTTATCTATTTACTTATCTCTGTGTGTCCATGTCCGGGTATGTCCATGTATGTGTCTCTGTGTGTGTAGCATGTGAACTCCTATGGGAATTGTTGCTCTGTTTCCATCATCTGGCTTCTGGGTATCAAACTAAGGTTGTCAGCTGTGTATCTCTCTAGTTGGCTTTTGTTGGTCATGGACGTGGGAGAATAGAGCCTAAAAATGAAACAGACTAAAGTCTCCTGCAGTAACCAACACCATTCAGAGCATGAAACAATTTATACTCTGATGATAAAGAAGAATCACCTGAGTAAAGTTTACGTCACAGGGACAAGCTGCGTGTGGGTGGCAAACAACCATGTTTTTCTGTAGACACATATAAACAAATAACAGCCAGTTGTAATGAATGATCAAAGAAAACTCACTCTTATCCACTACACCTGGGAGGAGCATGAAAACATATTCCAAGAACAATTCCCTGGTTTTGTTTGTTTGTTTAAGAAACTGAGGTCAGAAGACTCTTGTAGTTTTCTCACAAGCACTCAGAATTCACCTCCCATGATTCCATTCTTAGACCATGTTCTGATAGTCAGCAAGTGCTATTACCCACTGAGCCATCTTGACAGCCTCCCCCCTTTTTTCTTAGTGAGTTACCTCCTTAACCTCCTTTTTGTTTTTTTGTTTTTTTTATGGTGATAGTTAAGTCAAATGTTAGCTTTGTCATGTTCATGTTGATACTAGCTAATTTTCACTTTTCCCTGTGTAGATAATAGAATTTGATTTGATTTGATTTAATCTGGGGGGTGACGGTGGCAATGGTTTCTTGAGACATGGTTTCTCTGTCTAACAGTTCTGGCTGTCCTGGAACTCTCTTTGTAGACCAGGCTGGCCTCAAACTCACAGAGATTGCTTGCTTCTACCTCTTAAAGGTGTGTGCCATTGCCACCTGGTCAATTTTTTTTAATAGGCAATGTACTCAAAACCATTTCTAGATAAAAAGATTCAGAAGAGAATCCTGCCTTCTGCCCCCCTCAGCTTCTCAACTAGATCATTTTTGTGAGCTAGCCACTGTTCCTTAGTTTCTGGGAATATTTTCTGTATATATAGGCAAATACATGTGTATAGTTTTTATTGATTTTTTTTGTTTTGTTGAAACTAGGTAGCCTAGGCTGACCTGGAACTCAGAATCCTCTTGCATTAGCCTCCCAAGTGGACACACTACCACGCCCACCTGTACATGCTTCTGTTTCTACTTAACAACGTACTAGAACATATAAATACGTGATGACTCTAGATAGTGGTTATGATCGTGTATTCTAGAATCAAGCTGCTTAGTTTAAATCCCATCTTTGCCAATAATTCCTCTATGTATGTACATACTTTGTTGTGCTGGAGATTGAATATGATGAGAACACATGTCACCACTCAGCTTCACTCCCAGCCCCTGTTTTTTTTTTCATTAGCTCACCTGTTTGTTTATCCCACTTGCTTGTTTCTCATTACCATCACTTGGAGTTCACACTGTTTTTACTTTAGGTACTTGCTACAACCAAGAGACAATGGAAACAAGTCATCTAAAACTGATGACCTGGGATCTCTTCGATTAACCCTGTGTTATACAGAAGACTATGTGCTTCCATCAGAATACTATGATCCCTTGAAAACTCTGCTGCTAAAATCACCAGATGTTCAGGTATTTTGGAAATCTTATATGTATGACTCAATGCGAAAGGCTAAACTAATCCTGTAAATGATGAAGAAAAGGTTTCATAATGTCAGCGCTTAAAAAGCTCTGTGTATTTAATGTCTCTGAGCCAGAGTGCTGATTTGTGCTTCACATTTTATATCTGATTAGAATTTAGAAAACTAAATACTATTTTATACATATTGTAATTAAGGAGTGTATTTAAATTACATACACAGATTGAACATGTAACCCTGCTTTTTTGATTCTATGCTTGTTTTCTACCGTTCTGTATCCTAGCCAGTATCTGCCTCAGCTGCTTATATTTTGGGTGAAATATGTCAAGATCAAAAGGATGCTGTTTTGCCTCTCGTTCGACTATTGCTGCATCACAATAAACTGGTTCCTTTTATCACTGCAGTGGCTGAACTGGACTTGAAGGATACCCAGTAAGAATTGTAATCATCAAATGTTAATTATGTGTTGTTAAAATTGAACTTTAATTTGCCAGATTTTATTTATAGTCTTGTTTTTTTGTATTGACCAAGTTTACTATAGAGCAGGTGAAAAAGAACTCCCTAGTCAGTAACAAAAGACAGTTCTTAAAGTTAACCAAATAGAATCCAAACAACAGTAAGGACCAGTTAATAAGGGAATGTGTTTAATTCCATCGTACAGTTTCCTTTGTTACTGATCTTTGCTTCTGGATGCAGTGGTTCACATGCCACAAGTCAGATAGTAAGAACACTTTATGAGGCACACATAGGACAATACAAAGAACAGTCAAATGGCTTTCCATTCCCATCATAGTAAAACAACACCATCATTTTATGTACCCATACCTACATTATATTTTTTTATTTCATAGTTTCTTTTTTAATCTGATATTATTTTCAGAAAATCATTTTGGTAATTTTAGAAACACTTAATGTCAGCAAATTTTCCTGTTAGTAATAAAAATTACTAAAATTGTATATATAATCAAAGTCAAAATGTTACTGTTTTAAAACTTTTTCTTCCCTTTTTGCTGTGCTTGATTTTTATATCTTCCTATTTCTATTTCAGAGATGCAAGCACAATTTTTAGAGGAAATTCCCTGGCAACTCGGTGTCTGGATGAGATGATGAAAATAGTGGGAGGGCACTACTTGAAAGTCACATTAAAGCCTGTTCTAGACGAGGTACAGAGAATGCCTCATTGCCAGAGTCTGGCCGTCTGAGCAGTGGTTCTCAACCTGTGGGTCAAACTACCCTTTCACAGAGGTCTCCTAAGACTATCTGCACGTCAGATAGTTACATTGCAATTCGTAAAGTAGCAAAATTATAGTTATAAAGTAACAAGAATGATTTTATGGATGGGCGGTGTCCCACAACATAAGGAACAACTATATTAAAGGATCTTGGCATAAGAAAGGTTGAGAACCACTGCTTCTCTTTCAGGAAGTAATGTGTTGATTAGAAGGATCTGACCGTTCATGAGCTACTGAAGGAATAAGGATAGACACTTTATAAGTAAATTACTTTCTCATCTGGATTTTTACTCACAAGGCACATCAATCTACATTATTATTCTTTATATTTTTACTGTGGCATTAAACAATTTTGGTACAGTTCTTCAGAATATTGTCTACATTGTACGTGTTACCTTCAGGTGGGGGTTTTAAACTTTGTTGGATTTAATTTTTATATTATCAGAAAAAGAATTTCATGTTTTCAAATTACCTAGGAAAGTACAGTAACTGAAAAATACATGTATTTTCCAGATATGTGAATCCTCGAAATCCTGTGAAATAGATCCTGTTAAGTTGAAAGAGGGAGATAATGTAGAAAATAATAAGGTAAGTTTATATGATGTAGTTTATAACTCCATTGTTTTTTTATTTTAATGTTATACCTAATTCCCATAAATGATTTGTTTTATGTGTATAAGTGTTTTGCCTGTGTGTGTGTGTGCTGTGCACCACATGTATGATTGATTGGTACCTGTGGAGATCAGAAGATGGTATTGAATCATCTGAAAATAAAGGTGTAGATGGTTGTGAGCCACCACATTGGGGCTGAAAATCAAACCCAGATCCTCTGAAGAACATAAGTATTCTTAACCACTTAGCCATTTATCTACCCCGTCTCTCCCCCCACACACTCTTAAAATTTAATAATGCCATGTGTCTGGAAACAGTGTTATTTATTCTTTACATTAGTCTTCATTTTTCAGAACATTTTCTAGTATTGATTTTACCTTATTTTATTCTCAAGCTTTTTAACTTTGCATTTTTAATTATATCTATGTGTTTAGAGGTAATATGTATGGATATGTGCACATAAATGCAGGTGCCAACAGAAGCCCAAAGAGGACTTCAGTTCTTCTGGAACTGGAGCTGCTTAATATGGGTGCTGGGAACTGAATTCTGGTTCTGTAGAAGCTAATCTTTTGTTAGCATATATTATAGATAATAATAGGTTGTGTTACATTTGCATACATGCATATAAGGTATTTTGATCATGTTAACCCCTTTTATAACCTCTTTTGTTCCCTCTCCTACTGATTGATTTCCTCTTTCCAACTAGTCTTCCCCTTCAGCTTTTCTTTCTTTCTTATTTTTCAATTTGGGTATATTCCTGTGAAAGTACAGGTGCTGTGGAAGCCAGAGTCCTTGAATTTCCTTGAGCTGTTGTTGTAGGCAGAGGTGAGCTGCCTGGCGTGGATGCTGAGAACCCAAGCGCTTCTTTCTGTGCAAGAGCAGTATGTGTTCTTAGCTGCTGAGCCTCTCTAACTACCCTGTTTTCTTTTTTTATTTTTGTTTTAATTATTGGCCCTTCTGCTTTTCTACTTTCATGTTGGTGTGTGTGTGTGTACATATAAGTTCATGTATATTCTAGTAAGTTTACTTAGGGACAAGAAGTGAGGAGTTAACTACAGAAGCATAGACAATTTATCAATAGTTACACCACAAAAAAAATTTCTACTTCCCCCAGCAACCACTTATTGCTTGTAGATCCTCAGGGATAGGCAGGTATTTATAAGCCCCCCCATGACGGATAGTAGATGGGCCTGAGTTTATATAAATCTTGTTCTGATGGTCATAACTACTGAGAACTCAAGAGTGCAGTGGCCATGTAGTGCTTAAACTACTGTTATGGGAAGGTCACTCTTTCTCCTAGATTCTTTCTGTCCTCTCTTCAGTCATGGTCCCTGAACCTTGAGAGAGGAGAGGTGTTATAGATGGCCCATTTAAGGTTACGCACTCAACAGTCACTTACTCTCAGCACTGTGAGCCTCTGCAGTGGTTGCCACCTACTGTAAAAAGAAGCTTCTCTGACCAAAGCCAAGAACATCACTAATCTATGAACTTACATATAAATATTTAGAAGACGATTTGATAGGCATATCCATCTAGCAAATCAGCAGCAATAGCTTCCCCACTACATAGCTACCCTTATCCCAGCCATGAGCTTTTGAACAGGTTTACATTGTCAAACGAGAATTCCTTCCTGTGAAGCAGGCTGCAGATCCAAATCAGAAAGTGCTTGTTTATCCCCCAAACAGTGGTACCCCTGTTGCCTGGCAGGTTAGTAGTGCAGGATACAGGGTTGCAGCTCATAAGTCCTTAATGACAATTCTCCATTAGCAGCCTGCATTATGTCTTCTAACACTGTGAAGTCTAGCTAGCAGGGAGAAAATTTCTAGATCAGAGCACATGATATCTTTAGCAGTAGGGTCTTACCTCTAGTTCTGGTGAGCAACCAACAGTAGGGGCAATAGCCTATAATAATAATGGATTTAAACTGCAGCTAGTTGCAACCTTCATTCTGACTATTCCTTTCAGGTCAGACTCATCGGACTAAGTGACATAATGATTTTAGTTGCCTCTGAGAAATCTATAATTGTGTGGGAGTCACAGGTTTTCACAGTAGTGTGACTGTGTTAGAGTGTACTAACGCTGCCTATCATGAGTTCTTTGGTTTTCTTTTTTATTATTTTGTTTACCATGCTTCTTGTGAAAATTACTCATATACCCACCCGTCTAGAAAGTCTGAATTTATTAAATTAAGTCAGGATGTTGATTGCCCTTTTAACTCAATGAACTTGGAGAATGGAAACAGGGCTTTAGAATACTAGGTTGTCATCGTCTAATAAATCTCATATCCATTACTTTTTTCATAAAGATTATTGAAGATGTGTGAAAGTCAAAATCTTAGTGTTTACTTTGTTAAACCCTGCAGGAGAATCTGCACTACTATGTGGACAAAGTATTCAATACAATTGTAGGATCAAGTGTGAGCTGCCCCACTGTGATGTGTGATATCTTTTATTCTCTGAGGCAGATGGCTACTAAGAGATTTCCTAGTAAGTGCCTTGATGGACTCCATTACATCATCGCTTTTTCTGTTTTTTCCTACATGATGTCCATGTGCTCTGTATGAAATGTTTGTGCATTTTGAAAAACTTCTTTTCAAAATGATGCTAGCTTCTTTGAGAGACTTAATGACTTATTTTTCCTATAATCTCAAAACATACAATCCATTTTATTTCATTATAATGACAACTTTATATAAAGAGCAAATCAAAATCATTAGTTTTCAAGAAGAAAAATTTGAATCTGTAAGATTTTCTGCAATATGTAAGTAATGTGCTATATATTAGGAACCTGTGGGACACACAGGAGCGCCTTTGTTGTTCCAGCTGTTTCCCCAGGTGCATATATTCAAGCAGTAATAGCCATCAGTTTCATACAATTGAATAGATTTGACAGCTTGGGAGTGCTAAGGTGTCTGTGGTGAGTTTTTTTTTTTCCAAAAATAGTCCTGGACTTTACAAACACTTGTTTGAATGCACATAAGATTTTGAGGTACATATAGCAAGAAATCATTATGCTTAATTTTGCAAAATTACCTATATTAAGATTTTTATTGGAAATTATAGTTATGAATTACTACCTCTTATTATTAGTACTTAGTTCATTTCTGTTACATAAATAAACTTGCCAAAGCCCATTACAGATTTGCCCATAACAGACGGGGGGAGACATAGACAAAGCAGCTACTTATTAATAGCCAGGTTTATCTATCTGTATAAAACTGTAAATTAACTTTTTTAACCATCCAAAGAGATTTTGTTACTATGTTTGCATGTATATGTCCCTCTATTTAATTCACCCAATACTAAAACAGTATGACTGAGTTGTCTAGCTTATACATGAATTCAGGTTTAGGTTTCTTGGCTAAGTATAATAAAGATATAAAACATTTAGATTTAAATAAATGTCTTTAACCTTTGTAATCAGTAGAGAAGGCAGAGATTTGATCCTATGTATATATACAGATGAAGTGCTGATTAGATTCTATCTTAAAGTAGTGAGCTAGGTAATAACCACATTACCTGCTTGCTAGCCTGTCTTGTTTTTTACTCCTAACACTGTTTGAGGCCATTACCCATTGATTAGATAATGAAACTGGGGTTTCATTTGTTCTTAGTATCTGGAATATAGATAGCAGGGCAAGCCGTCGTAGGAAGCAAGTACCATTACAGTGGACAGCTTGGCAATGTTCCCTGCTGAGTGATTTGTAAGAGCTAAAACTCAACGTCAAATCCGGAGGCTCTTTCCCTCACCACCCACCTCTCTAGCGTCTGGTTGTCAGGATAGTTGTTGACTCCAGTCGGAAACAAGTACTGGAGGTGAGCGATCAGTGCTGCAAGTAGCCTGCAGCTCATCTGCAGCTGTATGGGAGATACTGGTAGCTTTTAAAAGTAATGCTTCCACCTGGTCATTTTTAGTCTTTAACTTGTTGATGTTTCTTTTTGTGATTAAATACCTGAGAGAAACGATATAAAAGATTTCTGTGGGTTCAAAATTTCAGAGCTTAAGTCCAACAGAGGCAAGGCAAATACTGTGGTGTGTCCTGTACCCAGGTACTCTACTCACCGCCTCCTGGTGGTGAGGAGGGAGGGGAAGGTAGGAATGAGCCAGGGCCAAATATGCCTTTCAAAAACAAACAAACACAAAGGTGGTTTATGATATCCTAGGGCATTTTCCATCCAGTGAACTAGACAATTGAAATTAACCATACATACAGCGGTTGATGTAATCAAGATTTTTAGGGTGGATTTATAACAAAATTGTAAAACTAAAAACTACTCCTTGGTATTCAGTGTTGCCACTGAGTAATGCTAGATACTGCTTTTATTTTTGTTGTAATTTCAAGACTATATGAAGAAAAGGCTACTTTTCAAGTTAATGTTTCTTTAAAAACATAAGAACTTTGCCTTTCATTTTATTTATTATTTTAAGTTTCAGCATTTTCTCCTTTTAGTTTAGCCACAGTTATTAGTATCATTTCACAAATCAGTTTTTACTTTACAAATTGTTTTCCTCTCCTACATGGTTTACATGGTTTTTTTTACTTTATCATCTTTGGTTTTTAATTAGTGTTTTTTGCATGACATTTCACCATTTTATCCCTGCAGATAACCCTCATGTTCAGTACTCTGCAGTGACCAGCTTTGTGTTTCTTCGTTTCTTTGCTGTAGCGATACTATCACCTCATACTTTTCATTTGCGACCTCATTATCCAGTAAGTGTTTGTTCCTCTCAAAGCTTTATTCCATTTTTTTATTTTTAGTAAAATGAAAAAATAAACTACTTTTACTGCTGTGCTAAGACATTTCACAAGTGATTAACTGCTGATAAGTTGGTGTCACTGATGAACAGGAGGGAGGTGCCCCAGAGTTTCCTCTACTCTTCTCTCCGTGTAATTCCCATGACACAAGAGCTGTTGTCCTTAGTTACTGGGTGGTGGTAGTGGTTTGTAGTTGTGGTTTTTGCTGGCTGTTGGCAGAACTTTTCCTGGCTTACTAAAACAATTTATTTTTTATTTTTATATTTTGAGGCAGAATCTTACTACATAGCCCAGATTGACCTTAACCTGCAAAAGTATTTCTGCTTCAGCCTTCAGAGTATAGGCACACCTGCTATACCCAGATTATGATAGTTTAATCATGGGAATATTTTTAAATCTCAGAAATTTGAAGAAAAATTCATTTCCAAACTGTATAGGAACCTAACTTAATTTATTATCTTCATATTTTTGGTTTCTATCCACTTAAGTTATATCAAAATACAAGATTTTAAAATTCTTTAAAGCATGTAGTTTATTTCTGAAGTTCTACTCAGCTAAATTTAAATCTTTGCATATATACTTCTTAATATTTTAAGGTTCTTTTTTAAACTTATTTCTACATAACTTATCCTTCTCCATACAACATATTTTAGTCATTCTTTAGCGTTTTTTATTCTAAATACTTTATACTCTTGATACTTTAGGAGCTGATTTGTATAACAGATAATAAACATTTAGTGATTACTTTGTACTAAGCTTTGTTTTAATCACTTTATGTGTTTAACTCATTTATGTCATCCTAGTCACTAGGAGTAAATTATTTTATTAGCCCCATGTACAGGTAAGGAAATCACCATGCAATAACTTCTCTAGGCTCACATTACTAAGGGACTATGATTGGGTCCTACCCAATTTGAATTGAATTCAAATGGAACTAGGTTCAGTCTCCACAGCCTGTAAGCAGACTGGTATTGAGACACTTAGAACAGCCACTGTCACGGTGCTTAGTGCTGGAGATGCTGCAGATCTTGACATTCTCTACCTTTATGTACTCTTGCTCTATCAGGTAATGCAGTGTAGGGAGGGCCTGTAGGCTTTCCAGCTGAACTGGATCTGAATGCCCATGTGTCCCTTGGATAGCCTCACAGTGTTAGCTGAGTAGAGCCACACAGCAATGGCAGAAAATAGATGTTCTGTGTGACCTGTATCCTTTTGTTCACGGAGGGTGTGTTAATTAAGCTATAAAGACCTGAGGCAGTGGAATCTTGCCAGCAAAATTTTGTACATAAACAGAACTCCCGTTTCTGAACTTGTGACTCTGCCTTGTATCCAGACTTGGAATTCCTAGATCAAATGTTTAAATAAAACCCCTCTAACTGCAAACACCTTTAGGTCACTTTTCATGCAGTTTTATTATTCCAACTTTTCCATCTTTTCTTTTGGTCCCTTTTTGTTGTGTGTCCCTACCCCCACCACCTCAGCATCTGCAGCAGGTCTTAAACTATAGCCCTTCATTTTAAAGAACGTTTGAAGTAGTGGGAATAGAGAAAACACATAACATTATTTAGTATTGGTGATGTAGGGATAAGCATAGCTGCCTTCCATTAATCTAGAACTACTTGCATAAATTTAAAGGTAACACTTAATTAGAACCAAGTAAGAAGTAGGAGTAGATACTACTATACAAGCTGAGAATACAGAGTAATCTCAGAAAACTGGGAGTAATGATGATATTGTCATGTATTGAAAGTTACAAATTAATTCAGGAGCAGAGCTGATCAGTTGTTACTAAGTTTTACATTTAGAAATTCTTTGAATTTTGAGAAACTAATTATAGAAGCTAGTTTTAGAGTAGACAAGAAAGAGTAGATTAAAGAACAGGAAGCTAAATAATCGTAACAAGGACACTGGATATGAGCTGTTCTTGCTAAAAGACAGATTCAAGGAGGTGTGCATGTGCACATGCATGTGTTAACAAGTAACTGTTTTTGAAAACACTAGTTTCAAAATATGGAGGAGCTCAAGAGATGACTTAGAAGTTAAGAAGGCATACTGCTTGCTCTTGCAGAGAATACAAATTTAGTTCCCAGCACCCTTGTCAGGCAGCTCACAGCCACCCATAACTCCAGCTCTAAGGGATCTAAACCTTCTGAATTCTCTGCACTTTCACCGTTGTGTGCACATGCCCACACACAGATACACATATGCACGTAAAAAAATACATTTTCTGTCTTAGGATTGTTATTGCTGTGAAGAGACAACATTTCCATGGCAACTCTTAAAAAGTAAACCATTTAATTGGAGTAGCTTATGATGGGGAGCCTGCCAGCATGCAAGCAGATGTAGTGCTAGAGCTGAGAATCCTTCATCTTGACTCAGGGGCAACAGGAAGACAACTGACTGTCACACTGAGGGAAGCTTGAGCAAGAAGGACCTCAAAGCCTGTCCCCACAGTGACAAGCTTCCTCCAAAAACGGTACACCTCCTAATAGTGCCATTCCCTTTGGGGGCCATTTTCTTTCCAACCACCACAATCTTTAAAAAAAAATTATAAAATTTTAAAATATAAATACTGAGATAGACTAAGGACTGAGACTATATAGCTCGGTGGTAAGGCATTTACCAAACATTTGTGAGACCCTGCATCCAATGTCTAGTACCACCAGCAGAATGAAAGAAAGGAAATCTTTACTTGAATTGCCTTGGCAATTGTTTTTTTTCTTTAAAAAATACAGATTATGTGAACACTGACCTGGTAAACTGCTGTTGAAGTTTCATGAAGGAAAAAATAAACTATTTCCATTATACTTATCTCTTATTCTCTCCTTGATAACCCCTTTTAAGACCCTCCCAAGACCTTCTTTAACCCGTTAGTTTTGTTATATGTCCCTCATATATATCTGTAATACTCTGTGCACTCTGTCATGGCATTTTTATATTCTGTTCTAATAACATCTGTGTATAACTTTTGCACATAGACTGCCAGTACCTCAGGGGCAATGTGGGACCTTTTCCATATATATGTGTACCCAAAGCTTCTGGCAGTCTCTAGGGCAGTCACAAGCTCAGTGAGTGTTTAATTAATGAAGATGGTAGTTCAGAGAAGAAGCTCATCAAGTTGAGGGTTTTTTTTTAACAGGATTCATGATTTAAATATGGGGACTGGGGAGGGGGGTGCTTTGCTGCCTTCAGATCAGACTTCATAGGATTCAGAAGAATGTCTTTAGAAAAGGTAATGAGTACAGAACCGCTGCTCTTTTAAAATATTAGAGCAAACATTTGTTATAGACCAAATACAGTCAGGTGGTACCAGTTTCGTAAGTTGACATAAGAGAAAAAAAAGATGCATGCTAAGTTATTTTGAATTGAAAAATTCAACATTTAGTTGAATTTAGGAAATGTTACATAGTGGTGTATACTGGATGCTAGGTGATGAGGGCCCTAGGTATAGTATACAGTGATGGGAGAATGTTGTTGCAATCTCTGTGTAACTAGTACCAGGGAATCAGAGCATCTGAATGACATGATTGTAGAATAGTAGCCATGGCTGTGTGGGTCTAAAGCTTGTGGTAGCCTGGAATTCAATAAAGTGTATATTGTTCCCTTTTGATAGTTCAAGAAAAAATGACCTATAACACTGAATTTAAAAGCCAAATTTAAGCTGGGTGGTGGTGGTGCACACCTTTAATCCCAGCACTTAGGAGGCAGATATAGTCGGATCTCTGAGTTAGAGGCCAGCCTGGTTTACTCAGAAAAATCCTGTTTCAAAACACCCCCCCAAAAAAATTAAACAGTAAATTCTTGTAAAATTAATTTCAAATTTAATTTTACCGTAACTTTTAAAGAATGGCCGGGCAGTGGTGGTGCACGCCTTTAATCCCAGCACTTGGGAGGCAGAGGCA
>LOJH01005904.1:774-23469 GCA_001685095.1 Ellobius talpinus | reverse complement strand
GCCCTCATTGTCAGCCACATTCAGAGAGTCCGGTTTGATCACATGCTCCATCAAAAAGGGACGGATCTAGGACAATAGCACAGTGGTAATGTGCTTACTCTTCAAGTGTGAGAACTGGAGTTGGACCCCCAGAACCTGCATTAAGAACTAAAGCTGAACACATACTGCAAACATGTCCAGTCTCGGTGCTTTATGGCAAGATAGGAGGCATACAGGCATATACAAGAGAATCCCTGTGGGCTCTTAGAGAAGCCATGCGGGTTGTCTGTGTCTCAAACAAGGTGTAAACAAAATCCCCCAAATTGTCCTCTCTCTCTCTTTGTCACACACACACACACACACAAATACACACACATACACATATAGATAGACAGAAGATATGTTTTGTGAGTTTTGTAACTTATCTCAGTTTTAAGCTTCTAAAAATTTACTGTTGGTTGGTTGTGGTTTGTCAAATGAAGCACTCACTCTCGATTTTATATCCATGATTTTGTGGGGTTTCTTCTGATAGAATGCAAATGTGTAACCCTTAAAGCCACACAAAGCCTGAGTCTGTCCCCATAGAGATATGTCTACACAGCATTTATAGAAAAATGCATGTGGGAGACAGGACAGGGAAAGATTGTTCAAAGGAAGCACTATGCCTGTAGGATGCATCTACGTTTACTCAGAATGATGTCAGTGCTGTTAAAAAGTCATTACTTGTGGTACGCTGTGTTTTTTACAAGAATTGTGTGAAAATTAAAGTCAAGATAAATGCCCTTGGGTTCTTTAAGTGCCTGTAAGAACATAAAATCCTACAGAAAATATTGGCCTTACATGTGTGCTTTTATAAATACTCTGTGGTAGCTCATATGTTGATGGAGTTGAAAGAAATAAAACAAGTCTCTGTAGGTCTACAAAACAACTCCTAGTTTCCAAAGACATAAGTCAAATTTATTTTTAAACCACTTCATAATTTCTCCAAAGGTTAATGTGCAGACATCAAAGACATGTACCAAAGCACAAAACCAAGCAGGAAGAAAAGAGATAATTAAGATTCAGGCCAGGGCTCCATGAGAAATTTTGGCTTAGTATAATCAATCATGTTAACCTAATTTACAAAATGCATCCTGACAAATTTTGAGTTTCTTTTTCATCAGTCTTCACTAAGCCTATCGGCATGCTGGCCGATCCAGTCATCTAATTCAACCTCTGAGGTATCCTTCCAGTAACTATGAGAGAAGTAGAAATTTCACAGACAAATCGATAGTCCTTAAAAGTTCCATAAATGAGCTCAAGCTGACAACCTTTAGTTTCATGTGTACAGAGAACTTTTTGACAGGAGAGGGAAATCAGTATTAAATGATAATTGAAATCAATTCTTGTGCCATTTGTAGAAGGAAGGATTACAAGTCTGATCTATAATGCATTTTGAGGGCAGCCACGTATGATTGTTTCTGTGTAATAGCCAAGGGCCTTCACCCAAAGAGAGGAGACTTTTATTAGAGCCTCTAGATTGGATATTTGTATTCCATTAAACATTCTTGTTGGAGTTTCATGCTCTAGTCTCTTCTTATTAGAGACTAATTTACCAGAATGCATTTCAGGACTTTATTTGTTGAAATGGAACTAATATTTAAAATAGTTGAAACATGTGAGGTTAATGGAATGTGTTTCAAAGCTATGGTCTGGGCATCATATTACTGTGGTTCTGAGTTCAGAGAAAGTTAATAGTATTTAGTCACAAATTTATAATAAATTACTTGCACAAATAATAAAACACACATCCTTTAAATCCACTGGTATTCCTCCCCTGTGTTTGAAGTCTGAATGAGCCATATTTCTAATGTGTTAGGTTTAAAGTCATTTAAGAATAAAGGAGGATTCTGTGTTCACAACAATGCTTGGGATTGAGTTAAAAAATCTACCTACAAATTATGAAGATGACAAATGTCTCTTGCAACACAGTGACAGTTTTCTCTTTTTGTTCTGTTTTGCAATGTCTGCTAGCCACTGGACAATATTATGTCATATAAACATAATACTAAAGTTTTTTCTAGGCTGTGTTATGAGAAAAGCTTTATCAATTAAGTAATTTGTATGTGTGTGTGTGTGTCTGTGTGTGTGTCTGTGGTGTGTCTGTGTGTGCACTGTGGACAAGGAGAGAACAGTGGTTAGGGATGTTTATTTAAATTAAATTCTCACTTTGATTATACTACTATTAATATATTACGTTAACAATATTAATGTATTTGAGGCAGTATCATTTTCATCTTTGGTTCATACACATGGTCTCAGAATTAAAAAGAGTGAAAGTGTGCTACTTAGAGTTAGTTCCATTAGGTGTGTTCTCAAAGGTTCTGCGTGCCACAAGAAATATGTACACATTTTGCATTGTTCGTTGTAAGGCTGAAAATTATATCCAGCTATGCCTTAAACCTGAAATGTACTTATAATTTCACTTTGTTTAATGCTTAACCCCAAACATGTGGTACAATGTCAGAGGTCTCTGCCTCCTGCTATCTGCCATGCGCATGGCACTGTGACAGGCTTCTCCTCTGAGGTCTAAGATGGTCCAGCCACCATGGCCCCCAAGATGGAGACTAGAATATATGCCCCAGACACCTACTTCTCTCAAGTATTATATCAAAATGGCAACAATACACATCACACACACACACTATACAGGACCTTGTGAAACCTCCATCTATGCTAGAATGATGGTTGGATTGAACTTGTGCAGGTCTTATTTGGGCAGCCACAGCTGCCATGAGTTCACTAGTGCTCTATCATGTCCCAAGGATATTATTTGGCAACAGTTAAAATGCATTTGCTAATGGTATTTTAGAGAAAGTTATCAAAGGCTCTTGAAATTACTCCCTCCAAGTCACTAGGTCAGGCATATGGTTTCCATAAAGACCTATATTCCAGGTCCATCTAAAACTTAGAGACCATGCACTGACAGCATGGCATATGGGATTGTTTGAGTCCTCTCTGCAAGCAGATAGATCTGTGAAATTACCCAAATGTCTCTCATTTCACATGTTCCTCCCATAGAATTCTGATGACTCTCTAGAAGATACATGTGTGCATACCCATGCAAGAGCATGTACACACACATCATAGCACACACACACACACACACACACACACACGTTCTCTATTTGTTCCTAGTTATTGACACTACTGAAAAAAATCCAACTATCATCTTTGTTTATCAGAGTAGCTTCTTCCTGAAAGCATGGTTTATTGAAACCATGTGAGGATATCTTTGCCCAAGTTGGAGAGATGGCTCTCAGGCTAAGAGCTCATAGTGTTTTACAGAAAACAAGAATTTCAGTTCCGAGCACCCACTTTGGGCAGCTTGAGACCATCTGTGACTCCAGATCTAGAGAATCTGGTGCCCTCTTCTGGCCTCTGTGAGCACCCACATGTATACATGAACACAAGCACAAATGAACAACACAGATACACATATGTACAAAATAAATGTTATCTCCCCATACATTCTATCCCTCACTTTTTAGAACTGTACCCAAATGAAAGGAGTTCTGCAGGCCTGAGCATACTGTTGTGCAAACCAGAAGCCAATGCAGAGATAGGAAAACATGTCTTGAAAAGAGCTTTCTGGGAACTTATTTGATCGAAAGAACAATGAGTAGACATTTCCACTATAAAAAGAGAAAGGGTTTGTGTTTAATTTTTGTCATTTAGTAAAGGAATCTATTCTGTTTGCACTACAAATGATGTACATGCAAACCTTTTAAGCACAATAGCTGCTGGAGGCCATAGCCACACACACACAGCATTCTAAATACGATTGCAAAAAGTATTCCACTTCACATCTGGATGCTGCTAGTTATTTAGTTATATAGTAAATGTACAATTATTTATTTACTTCTTTTGCATTAAAATATATTTTTTAGATTCACATGACAGCATCTGATAGTTTTCATACATAATTTGATGCAGCATTTATCACCCCAAAATAAATCACCAAATCTTCCCCTTTCCCTTCACCAAATGAAGACTAGCTCCACTGAAATTCTTTCCAAAGAAACACGTGCCATCTAGGCATCCCCCCCACTTTGTTGTTTGTCTGTTTATTCAAACATTTGTTTGTTTTTTAAACATAATTCTTTATTGATTCTTTGGAAATTTCACATCATGCACCCCAATCCCACTCACCTCCCAGTCCTTCCATATCTAATCCTCACCCCTCCAGTATGCACCCCCAAATTAGTTAAAAAACAAAACAAACAAAAAACCCACCTCATCCCTCCATGTTTTCAGCACCTCTTCATTCATCCTAGAGGCATCAGGAGTTGCAGTGTGTAATGCAGTATTACCCCTTCTGTCCAAACAGTCCCACCCGCAAAATGGTTCCTGCAGTGAGGCATGGTCTGGTTCAAAGCCCCTGGCTTTTGCTAGACCATCATCACTGGTCACTCATTGAAATGCCTCTTGGATATCCTGTTGTTGCCCAGAGTCATGGGGCTACTGCTACCATTGTTCCACAGGACCAGTCCCCTCACACACTCCAGTAGGTCATTGCTGGGGCAGCTTGTAGTGTGGGCTAATCCAAGGTCCAGGATTTATTTATAGTTTCTTCATTTGCTTGCAAATTTCAAGATGTTACTATTTTTAACAGCTGAATAATATTCCATTGTGTGACTGTACCATATTTTCTTTATCCATTCTTCTGTGGAGGTTCACTTAAGCTGTTTCTAGTTTCTGGTTATTATTTTAAAAGCCACGATGAACATGGTTGAGCAAGTGTCCTTGAGCATCAGTGTGAGACCTAAGCAGTGGTAGTGCTTCTTTTAAAAACTTTGGTGCCTTTAAGACATAATTTTTTTTGTTTTTTGTTTTGTTTGTTTTTGTTTTGTTTTTCAAGACAGAGTTTCTCTGTAGGTTTAGAGCCTGTCCTGAAACTATCTCTTGTAGACCAGACCAGCCTTGAACTCACAGAGATCCGCCTGACTCTGCCTCCTGAGTGCTGGGATTAAAGCAGTGCACCACCACTGCCCAGCTGAGTCATAAATTTTAAGAATCGAAATGTCATCTTGGTGGATTTTTTCTTTGATGAGTATGTAGTGTCCTTCCTTATCTCTTTTGATTAGTTTTGATTTTAAGTATATTTTGTTAGCTATTACAATAGCTATGTCAGCTTGCTTTTTGTGTTCATTTCCATGGAATATCTTTTCCCACTCTTTACCCTGACTGAGGTAATGTTTATCCTTGATGTTGAGATGTAGTTCTTGGAGACAGCAGAAGGATGAATCCTGTTTTCACATTCATCCTGTGTTGCTGGTTTTCCTGTCCTGTTCAGATGGTGTGTTCACAGGGGAAGCCTGCTGGTGTTGGAGGCTGGAGTACTGGGATCAGTTGGGGGAAGGAAGGTTGGAAGGAAAGATCTTTGTGATCTTTTGGGTATGAGGTCAGAGAGGAAAGGGAAACCACAGCAAGTTTCCTACTATAGAGCTGTGAATGAGACTGAGGGGACTGAATCTGAGGAACAGTAGGAGGGGTGAAGGTTTGCCTTTAGCCTATTTCATACCCTGGGAGGAGCAACTCTTGGGTTCATAAGGGGTACCTGCCAGAACTGGGGTCTGGGTCAAAGCAACAAGAGGGGTAGGGTATGAGGAGGAAATGGTTTGAGGGATCCCCAGGTGATAAGGGCATGGATTAGGGAAGCTTGTAGCTGGTGTTCCTTGTGTGGCTAGGGATGAGACTTGGGGTTTGACTCTGGGTTGATGGTGAGAGGAGTTCTCTAGGTAGCCTACCTGATTTTTCTCCTGATTTGACTTCTTCCATTCAGACAAAAATCTACAAGCTGTTATTCAGTTTTCTCATGGACTTTTCCACCTCAAATATTAAATTTAGGTTGGCTTTTCTAAAATGCTCCATTCATTGTGCCACTTCTTCCTTTATAGACAACTTCCCATTGCCCAGGGATATAGGCCCAACTCATGGCTTTGCATGTGTACAATTTAATCTAATGAACATACAAGTATAAGGACTGTAGTAAGTATGCTAAAAGATTCCTTACTATCAACTAGTGCATCTCACTTTCATATGATTTAGACCAAGACTAGAAATACAGTAGATGATCACAAAAGAGGCACAAACTCCAAGTCTATACTGTAAGAAGTGAGCAACAATTTTATCATTCTTCATATATTCAAATATAGAGTCATTTAGTAACAATTAGTCAGTTTATTATTTACTGAATGGTTATTTTATATGGAATAATTCCCAAAGAGTCAATGAAGGATGAAAAACTACAGTCTTCATCACTACCTCTCTATTTTACATTAAAGCATTTACATACATAATCTCACAACTATACTAAAAGTAGAAAGTAGAATTCTCTTCTTTTCCATGAAGTTCAAGGATTAAAAATATTAGGCTAATATGCTGGGTACATGTCTAGAAACAGCCAGATATGTCTGTCTACATAGCTAATTCCTTATTCAGCATGAACATATGACAGGTTAAAACTGTGGCCTTAAAGGGCAGCTGGTAAGATTCCTAAAGCAAATTTCATGGGTACAGGATGAAAAGATGTGAGAGTCAAATTCCAAAGCACATGATAGTAGCAAATATTTCCTTGATGTACCTTGTCTGCTCTGGGAAAAGTAGTTGACACCAATTAGAGACTCTACCTCCACATCTGCAGCGTTTTTTATTTGTTTTCCTTTCACTTGTTAAGGTTAAACTCTTTGGGTCCATTCTAACAAAGGTTTCAGTGAAATTATAGGACATTAGGAGACAAGAATTATTTAAAGTAGTTTCTAACAATAAAATAGCAAACAAACAAAACAGTACTCTTAATGATGTTTCTATAACAAAAGGAACTCATCTAACTTCATACTTACTGTGGTCTATATGCTATACAGTTTGTACCTTCAGCATTTAGTTTCATAAAAACATTATTGCATTCCTGATAATTTTCATTTCAAAATTGAATAAATGGAGGCAGAAGAGGTTTCGTAATATGACAAAATGCTACCTCACCCATGAGCCAGATTTTAAGTGGGAGTTCTGGGGCAGAGCTGATGGCTTCTAGGCCATAGCACAATGGCACTAAAGACGGGGAGGTGCTTCTCTGAGTGCAGCACATGAGAAAACTTAAGTTTTGCCTTTAGTCCTTTGATGAATTAAATCTTACATAAGGAAGTTTGTGCTCAAGGAGAACATGAGGAACCAGCACCATTGTCCAATGAGCCAGAACCAGAGCTGGGGTTTTAAGCCAAACCAATCAGTCCCTAGTCTACATGAGTTAGGGTGAATTACCTGTGGTAAATATTTTCTTTACAGAATGCATGCAAATCAGAGAGACAAAATATCACAAAAATACTGTATCAGTTTTACTTATCAGTTTTCAGATAGGAGAGTCTACATGGAATTATTCTCTCTGCCTGTTCATTTTACCCTTTTTCATTCAAAGGTGCATATGCTATACAGCAGCAAACTGCTAAATTGCCCACTACAATAACACACTAACAGCAAAGGAAGGATGATGGGCAAATGTTCAAGAGAGCTTCTCAGTGTAGTGCGCAGGTGAGCACCTTGCTTATTGATAGATGAACTGGGATCCTCATATATTTTGCAAGACTGTGGGTACAGTAATGGCAGCACTCTATGAAACCACCTACTTCTAACGATAAATTCTCCCGTCACATCACTGGAATGCTTCCTGCCTGCCATCTGTAATAATCTGGTATAGGAGGGCACTGTCAGACAAATATTCACATGAGTGCGCCACTTGTTTTCCCCTGAAACAACCTGTTAGCAATCATCCTTTAGACAGACTCCAAATTTAATGCATCCTTTAAAAAATGTATTCGGCAGTAAAAACACGGTGGAAATTGATCTTGCGGTAAAATTTAGCACCTTAGATTTGACGTTAAGGCCACTTACAGGCTCCCACATCAGTAAGGTAGGTAAGCAACAAATGAATTTCAAGGTGATGGTTCGGAGGCCCTACAGTGAGAAATGGGAGCCATTGCAAAACTCAGTCTTTCAAGTCAGCCATTCATTTGTCACCTGGACTATCAGGACACTCCACTTCACAGATGAGTAAATAGCAGTGCCCTCTCTGGCATTTCTTGCAAATTGGAACCTGATAGTCCTGAATCTACAGAAGACTAGCAGTGAAATATCAAAACCATGTATCAAATAATTTTTAAAATATCATGATTCATTAAATAAATTAGTTAATCGTTTACCAATTAAACAACAACTTGATGATTTTTTATAAAAATTAACTAATAAATTAATATTACTCTTTAAATTGGAAATTTAAAATCTAACTTGATAGTATATAAAAAGTCATAAAATTAACTATTACAGAAATTCAGATTCAAATAATTACTGAGTTATCAAAATTCCTATTTCTGTTTGTTGACTGTTAGATGTTTGATTTTAAGACATGTTATAGGCAAGCTACAACTTAGTAGAAGACTAAATTCAATAATTGGTGGAAATACGAGAGTGTCCTCAAGGATCCTCTCATCTAGTAAGGGCATACTTATGCATACTTGATTGTGACAGAATTCTTAGAGTGAAAAGTGAACAGGTCCTGAAATTATGGGTTGTACAATATATGAGCAGCAACATCTTCAGGCAGATGTGGATTCTGGGTGAAACAGACCAAAAGGCAGTACTTCCTGCCACCTGAAAGTTCCTCATAGCACAGATTTATTTGTTCTTGTTGATATTGACCTTTCATGGATGCTCACTCCCTGTACCATGCCTATCATTGTACCCCAATTCCACAAAAACAAACAAAAAACCCAACCCTGCTTCATCAAAATGTTTACTGTGTTAAATTATTTTATTTTCATTCCTCCCTATTTTCATTTTTTAGCCTACACACACGCACACACATTTACAGTTAGTGGGATGTACCCTTTGACCTCACATTAGAGTTGTCAACTCTATTGCTTAGCTAACTCCTAAAAAAATTCTTAGGTCAGATGACATTTAATGGAGTCAGTTATATGCACATTTACCTGTCTGATTCACTAAAATGTGAGCTCTGGAGAGCAATGTGTATAACTTTTAAATTATTTTTATTGTTTTGCAGGTAAATAATGAATAAGAATTAGTGAAACAATGACTTCTATCAGACTAGCCAGACTATTGAAACAAAATACCTATTCTCTCCCACAGATCTGGAGGCCTTAAGATATCCCAGGGGTTTGTAAGTCCACCTGGACTCCAGCATTGGTGCTGAGCTGGAGATGCTAGACTTTGCAGTGTATATTCAGAATAGACCCACATGTCTTGGTCATTCAGATCATGATGCTCAGGGAGTCTCAGTCTCATCACTAAGATCGTAAATGTTGAGCTAGAGCACTGACTGCCTCTCTCATGTGGAGTTCTGCAATCCTGTAACAGAGCTTTCATTGCTACACTCAACCTGTAGTAGACACAATGTGTAGGAGACCCAAAGAGCAAAGAAGCACAATGAAAAAGTTCACTGATGCCAATTGGTTGGATTGGTATTGTTTAAAAAGTATATCCATTTGTGAAAGATCTAAATAATATTACTTAGATCCTGACCTATATTAGATACTATTAATATATATTGTATGCAAACTAATTGGTTTAGTTTTCATAAAGTCTTATGTCAACTTAGCAGAAGATGATAAATATTCAATTCTGTCAAAAATGTAACTATCAAATTCATTGCCAAAAAGATATTTTTTTGCTAGTATGTATACTGAATGCTACCTAAGTGAATTGTTCTTTTCTGAAAAACAGAAGTCATTCTAATGAATCAACTGTTCTGGCACGTTACATTATATAACCAAAGACAATTTTCCAAAAAGTGAAAATGCAAAATCCCTATTTGTTCAACATTATGGTTGCCATTATTCTCCATCACTGTGAAAAGCTTATAAACACATCGGGCTTCTGTCATTAAATTATAAATATTAACAATTAAAATGTTCATAAAATAAATACTGATAAACTCACATTAAGAAGATATTGTAATTCTGAAAAGCCCCACTTAGCCTTTGTAAGCACACTTCCTCAGTGTGCTTTAACACCCTGCACGAATACTAACCACTCTGCTCCTCATATTTTGCTTTACATACACATATATGTTCCTCAACAATTCTCCTCCAGTGTGTGTCTTTTTAAATTTCATAAATAAAGGCTAAAAATAGAACTATTTTTTATTTTATTCTTTGAGTCTTCATTGTTGCTGTGGACTTATTTCACTGTAACAAAAAATGATATAAAGTTTAATATCTCTAAGTGCTTAAATAAAAACTCAGGAAACTTTCTACTTTTATGGTGTTACAGTCAATTAAGAAGTTATTGTTTGCCATGTAATAGATCAATAGATCAAATAGTGTTACATATTACCTTTCCATAAAATTTGAAGTAATTACATTTGAGAAAATGTAGGCTGGAAGACAGGGAGAAGGACCGTGAAATTCTATCTCCTGGTGAAGACACAGCTACTAAAATCATGCACTTCCAGCAGATATAGGTGTCTGCACTGTGTGCACAAACACGAGTGTGTCAACATTCAGATATGCATAGAATAGAAACTCAGGGTGCCCTACCTCTCATTGTTGAATTGTTTTCTGCTGATAGATTCAAGGAGAGGGAGAAAGATGGCCTTCAATTGTGTGCCCACTGATAATCCTACCAGACTGTGATGGATAGATCCAATCAACTGGTCACACTGATGTCTCTATAGGGGCTGATAGGGAGTGGGGAGTTGAGTTGGAAAGAATAGGAAGGAAATAAGAGATAGGAATAATCTAAATATATTGTATTAAGTTGCCAAATAAAATTAATCACATAAAATATTCTAAATAAATATTTTACCTAAAATTCCTTCTTAGAGAATATGTATTGGTTCTACCATATATAAGCCTATTCTTAAAATGTAAGAAACCTACAATATGCCAGTTTCTGACTGCTCTATTGACGATAACATCAATGGAATGAGGACATTCAGGATCTATTGGGTTATAATGGATTAAGAATGTTTAGTGATGTTTTACTTTCAAAATTACTTAAGAGATTCTTGGAGTAATTAAAACACAGACAATCATCCTGTGAGAGGTAGAGGGGTTGGGTATGGTGAAGCACGCCTGTAATCTTCACCA
This sequence comes from Ellobius talpinus, assembly GCA_001685095.1. Classification (NCBI taxonomy): domain Eukaryota; kingdom Metazoa; phylum Chordata; class Mammalia; order Rodentia; family Cricetidae; genus Ellobius; species Ellobius talpinus. The sequence continues at coordinate 12,346 of LOJH01005904.1, read as the reverse complement.
CTGGAATGCTGATGGAAGAGGATTATATGAGGCAAACCTTAGCTGTATGACAAAACCCTGTTTCAATAAAAGGGAAGGAAGATATAGAATTCGACATCATTTGCTTGAATCAAGGGTAGAAAAAAACAAGAGAATAATGTGCTATTTTGTAACAATGTGAAAAATATAAATTCATGATGTAACAAGTCCCTCATACTTCATTGTCCCAATGAATCCCTGTCACTCAGCCTACAGCACTTCTGAAATGATATGCAAACATAATCTAACATGAAGTAATACATTATGACATTGTTGTATATGATGACCTATGATAGTAAAATGAATTTTAAGTAGTGCATTCAGCAAGATACCATTGATTAGATTCCCATCAACTATTGAGTAGATATCTGAAATAACAAGAAGATTGCTGCTTGTCTGAAAAGCCCTCATCATGTTGTAAGAAGCTGTCACTCATGATTCATATCCTCACTGGCACTCTCCTGCAAGAAGTTCATGAGATCATGCATACAGTTTGCTCAATCTCAAAAGCTAAAAAGGAATCTCAGTGTATAAGATAGCTGCCAGCATTTACTTTGGCAAAAAAATCAGTGTCTCACTAACAGAGTATTTTCTTAAAAGTGAGGTAAGTCACTAGGTTCATTTGAAGACATCTTTAAAACAGTAGTCATAGATAAGGGAGTGACCTACATTAAATGGAACATTATAAAGTCATGAAACTTTTAAGAGAAATGTTTAATTAGTCTGAATTTTCATGTTGAATTTCTGAAAGGTAAAATTTCTTCATTTGTTTTCAACTTTGTAATTCACATAATTACTGAAATCCTTGTGTCTTACAGAGAAAAAAATGGACTTCTATAAAGGTGCCTACTTGATTAACAACTCTCGACTCTATTATCATTACTGGAACTTCCGTGATTATGAGACCAAGTATGCCCCAAAGCAAGAGTATAGTTTTAAAAGTATTCTTTGTCCATGCAGGCCTCATCAGCATAGCACTGAGGAAGGATAGGGATTTGTCTTTTTTAACTGTTCTCACGATCTGGCCAGATAAACTGGCTTTCCTTAAGAGAGTCTATCGTTACTATGTGTCAAAGGAGACAGATTGAAACAACTACTAAATTATCCTGCTGGCTCCCTCCTATAGCCAATTCTTCCATGTGTGAGCCGTGACCTCTATGAGTGCCCGTGAATCATAAAAGTCACTGCTGTGGGTTCTGAGCAGAAAAATACACTCATATGACTGTAGAAAAAAAGGATGAAATATGATGTTTTTAAAAAGCAGGATACTAACTCAGTAACCTGGAAAGAAGAAAACCTTCTAAATCTACCTTCTAATTCTATTCTTTTCTTTCCAGAAGAAGCAAAAGAAACTCCATAAATAAGAAAAGAAACACTTCCTATCTATCTTTCAAAATAAAGCGAATATTTGCAATATGTTCAGGGTTATTTTCAGGTAAATTAAATCACAAAAAACATATAATTTATTAGAAATTAGAGGAACTTATTTCAGAATCAGCTATCTTCTATCAGAAAAATAGGGAAAGAAATGATGACTATTAAAAGAGAGGAAAATAAAGGAAGGTTTGCTTTGACTACAAGTTCAATAAAATGGCCAACAGATTAAACAAGGTTAGACAATGAAGATTGAAAACACATGACAAGGATCTGAAGGCTGGCACTAGGTTCATAAATATATACATATATACACATACACATACACGTACTCCAATATGTATACACATTTAATGGAGGGTCACGGCTTAAGTCTTAAATGACATTCTGCAAACAGCAAAAACAATCTGTGCAAAAGCTGCACGTAATAACAGAAAGGAAAAGACAGTGAGATTAGTAGCTGGACACGGCACCTAGGTGTAATTCAAGATGAATACTATGTTTATGCATGCCTTTTTGTTTTGTCAAAGACAGAACCTGAAGCACGGGTTTGAGTGTAAGTAGTTTATTTAAGAGTAAACTCCAAGAAACCAGATGAAGGCTGAGCTAAAACTGGAAAAGAGGAAAGGATGCTTGTTGCAGGCTTGCTGCTGTGCCTGTTGTGTGATCCCCATTTCCTACGGGGAAAGAGTAGGTGAGAAGATGCAAAGGCAATGTCACAGACTCTGAAAGATTCCATTGTAAAAGCTCAAAAGCTCTTCATTGTAAAAGGGTGAGGGATTTTTATGGGGTTATGGAAAATATGCAGCTACAGGAACATTTTTGGTTGGTCCTTTTGAAACTGGCAGTCACTGATGGCATGTTGTGATTAGCTAGGAGTGTGCATCATTAGTTACCATGTTTTTGATCCACTGACAGGTTGTTTTGGCCAATTTTGCTTATTCATTGTGAGTTTGTATGTGCTTGCCTGTGCTTCGGCTATTGCCCTGCCTCGTCTCACCTTTTTTATTTTATTTTTATTGGGCAGCCTAGTGGGAGTTTTGGATTTTTATAACCCCATCTCTGGGACCCTCCTATCATTTTTGGCCTGTGTCTGTCTTAGGTTGGCCCACTGACAACCTCTTACCCATCTTTAACTACCATTCCTCAAAGAGTCAGGTCCCCAGAAGATCCCAAGAAGTCAGAAGCAAGAGGAGACTTTTAGAAGACCTAGGGCTTTAAATGGCCTCCTGTATTTGCATTAGCCAAGAATGGACCACCTCCCTTGGAGGTTTTGGTTCAGCATGCTCTATAGCCATTAACACCTTGAGTGTTGCCTTGTTCATTTGCTTTTGTCAGGATATTAGTTGTAGGAGATATATAAGCAGAAATATCAGAGTCTCCACCACCCCTCCCATAAGGCACCATGCAACAAGTTTAGAGGAATCTAGGAGAGATTTTATGTGATCCCATACTTGGCCAAAGAATGTAGTAAATAGTTTAATAAATGGATCCGTGTTAAGTTGCATAGGTTCTGATTAAACATTTATAGTTGGGCATGGGTAAACCAGGTAAAAAAGCTTGTATAAATTTGGGGGTGGACAAATGAAATGGCTGATGGAGGAGCCTAGCCTGTTCAGCAAAGTCAAAAACACTGTCATATTCATAATTAGGTGGTCTCCTAAGTGGTTGCCTGTTGCTAGCATTCTCGGCAGCCCCATATGAGACCTAACATGAGATAAGTGCCAGGGGAGTCCTGTGGAATGTAATAAGTCTTGAATAGTTTCATGGTTGTGGAGATGGAATCCTCTTGGGAATTTAATTTTGCAAAAGAGTTTTTTTGCATGATTTTGTGGCATAGTAGCAATCTGCGAAAATATTTATGGGCTCTGTTTAGGTCATTTCCAATACCTTAAGGACCACCAATTACTCCCCTAGTTGTACTGATCCAGGATTTTATTGGATATAGGCCCTTTCCTTATGATCAACTACTATTATTATTAACCCAAAATTAGTTTTATTGTCATCTGTAAAGGTTATAGAGGCCTGGGTGATGGAATTTTTTTGATGGTGTGGCAGAATTTTTCATCTTTAATTCTAAAATGGGAGGGTAGAAAGTCATCTGTCCTGAGGGAAATGATTATCCAGCATGCCAGGGAAACCTGTCATCATTTGTTGAAAATTGAGAAAGTCTGTCCATAAGGACTGAGTAGCTTGTATGGAGAAGAGGAGTATGATTTTTTCTGACTCCTGTTCCAGAATTTTTCTCACAGTCATTCATGACTTGTGGGCAATAATGAAGGCTATATCAAATTTAGAGGTAAGGTGCCATAATTTGAATGAGATAAATGTATCCACATTAGGGGGGCAGATTTCCAAAGCACCCCATTAAAGGAACATTTGGGTCATACTGTTGTAGGAAGGCAGAATAAGCAAGCTGGCTAACCTTTGTCAACACCCCTTAGCTTCCTCTGTCAAGGTTACAACATCAAAAGGGGAGAGTGGCCATCCAGTAGGGAAAACAAACCTCTCAATGCTTCATCAGGAATAGGGAGAACGTGCTTGAGGCAATTAACAGTGCCACATAATTACTGTAGCTTAATATAAAGAATGGCTTGGGTGCACTTCATTGGAGGCATTGAGTGGACGTATTGTCTGACTAATCTGGTACCCCAAAAAAGATGGTAATGACAGATGATCTGGTTGCTAGTGTGGGAAGTAAAGACTGCTTCTCACTTGGTACTCCTTAGAACCAAGTAGAAGACACTCCAAATTTTTTCACAGGGTTAAGAGAAGCTTAGACATTATCTATGGACTATCTATCAGGATAATGCATGTTAGGGCCTCTCAATTGCATCTGTGTTGATGAGTACACTTTCCAGTCTTCACACAAAAAGAACAAATACCTATTTGATATTAAAATTGGTAGTATATAGTGAAATAAAGTATATGAAATGTTTGTTACAAACATATGCACAAACACATATATGTGTGTATATATACATATATATTATATATGTGCATATATATATATATATCTTCCACAAAAGGGTGATTACTAATGTTGCTTGATGCATGTATCAAGGATGGTCTACCTAGTGACAGGCAGAGTTACTATTTGAATTAAATAATTTGTTTCCAGAAACTCTATATTCACTACGTGATAATTACCCTTCAACAAACCAACGAAACCAAAATATTTTTTCAGAAAAGAAATTTAATTCTAAAAATTGCATGTATAAAATGTTAAACTTATGTAGCATATATAGAAGCTAAACCAGTGTTGCTCTTAATAGACCCATGTATGCTGAGTAGATTGCACACTCTTAAACTTCATAAAGAAAGCATTCACATCACAGTCTTTATAATGACTTTGCTGTTGCCCCCTGCAACAGTACATCCACGGTCTTACAAACAAACTCAAGCAATTATTTTGGTTGTCTTTTGTTCTTCTTTAATTATTATTGTTTTACATGTGTGTATTGTTATATATAAATATATATGTATGTACAGACGTGCATATATATATATATATATATTTCTGAGGTCATTTTGTGTGGCTCTCATGATTAAGTTTTTAGGGTTGATCACTTGCTATTTGCTCTTGAATAACCAAATAACCAGTTTTGGAGATTATCCCTGGGGGAGACTAATTTTCCTCTCTCAGCAGTCATTGATTGCTTGTAGCTCTAAATCTAGGGCTGAGACCTTGTGAGATTTCTCCATCTATGTCGGCATGTTGTTCAGGTCCTGTTTAGGCCATCATATGTTGAGATTTTATGAGTTGTAGCCACCCTGTCATACATAGAAGACACTATCTCACAGCAGATATCCTGGTCTTCTGGCTCTTAAAATCTTTCTGCCCCCTTATCTTCAATGTTCCCTGAACCTTTGGTGTAGGTGTTTCATTATAGATACATCCATTGTGGTTTGCATACTATCTTAGTTAGGATTATTATTGTTGTGATGAAACACTAAGAACAAAGCATCTTGGGGAAGAAAGTGTATATTCATCTCACAAACATCACAGTTCATCATCAAAGGAAGTCAGTACAGGAATCCTGGGGTAGGAGCTGATGCAGAAGCCACAGAGTAGTGCTGCTTCCCATTGCTTGCTCAGCCTGTTTTCAGGACCAGCATCCCAAGGATAGCACCACCCATAAGAGCCTGGGCCCTTCCCTATCAGTCACTAATTAAGAAAATGCTTTACACACTTTCTTGCAGCTGGATATTTTGGAGATGTTTTCTTAATCAAGGCATATTCATCTGTAATTTCTCTAGTTTGTATCAATTTGACATGAAACTAGCCAGTACCTCATTGTCAGATGTTCTCTACAGTCTGAACAATTGTGGTTTTATGTAATTGTCACTATCTGATGCAAAAAGAGGTTTCTTTGATGATGAGTGAAAGCTATACTTATCTGTGTGTATAGAGGTGAGTATGAGGAATAACATTAGGAATTATACTGGTTTAGGGAAGTGGCAGTAGTAGTAGCTTCTCCCTTAGGCTTCATATTCTTAGCCATCTTGAGTAGTTGGTTAGGTTTACAGTACTAGGCATGAATTCCTCCTATTGCATGGGTGTTAGGTCAAATTAAACACCTACCTGTTATTACCAAGATATCAGTACCACTACTTCACCTTTTGGGCTACCTTGGTATGCTGGTCGTTGCTGTGGTTAATATATGTCACAGCTTGGTAAGACTATTAGTTGCTTTATCTTTCTTGGAAACTTGCATAACTTTTTCAATACTGTAAGAGGTATTCCTTTGAGAGGAGGCACTTAAGCTAGTTGCAGCTCAGTGTTTCCAAGTGTTGTGACTCAAGTGTGAGGTGTCTTCAGAAGTAGGGGTTTACCTTCAAATTCCAGAAGGCAACAAAGGGCAACTGGAACAGCTTATGCTGTTTTGGGAATCACTTGGACTCCATGGACCAACAGCTCGAAGAGCCTGGAACTTGGATGTTGTTGGCTAGAATAGGCCCCATGGGAGAAGCATTATCACTTCCTACTACACATATGTAAATAGGTAATTATGAAATGATATTATTCCCTGTGTCTTTTTCAAACATTCTTAGTATAATTTATTTTCCTTCCTCCCTTTCTCTCCTTCAGAAAAGACCTCCCTCCCAAAATGAAATTTCACTCTTTTCTCATTTCCACCATCATAGCACGTATGACTTGCTATTAACCTCTCTACTCCTCTCTCTCATACACCCCCGATCCCTCTCTACTTTCATGGGTTCTGTGGTTACTTAGGCTATGTACTCACATCTAATGATTTGGAGATAGGACCAACAAATAATCTATCATGGTTTGAGTTACCTTAGTCAGTGTAATATTTTCTAACTCTTATCAATTTGGCTTCAAATTTCATGACTTCATTTTCTGGACAGCAGAATAGCATTCCATTTTATGCATGTACCATACTGTTACATTCCCTGTAACAAGCTCTAATTTTTAGATGATATTCATAGACAACTTGAAACCTGAACTTGTTGAGACACAGTACATTTCACTTTCATGTTAACTCTCCTTTTCAAAGGTTCTTAATCATTTCCCATGAGAGCTATAACAAATTTACAAGCTATCAGTGATGAGTTTGGGACTCATTAATTGGGGTGGATATTATCAGAAATAATTAAAAGCAGAAAAATGTATTTAATTGGTGATAAAGTCAGTGTTATCCTGTTTCTCATTTCCTTGATTCATAGGTGGAATGGACCTTTTCACAACTCTGTAATAATTACAGATATTCTATAAGTTCATAATAATTTTCTTATCCTGTGCATGAAAATACAGATTGCATATTTCATTGCCACAGTTGCCTAAGAAATAAATTTCTTCTTCATCACAATTCTATTAGTTCACATAGGGTGATGATTATTACATAGTACATACTAATAACTAGAAACAGTGTAGTTAAACATGAAGAAGATCTCAGAAGTCTCTTGTGCCTCACACCTTAGTATTCTAGGAGTTCTTTCTTGGGGTATACATTGTCTCTTTTCATTATTTTTTCTGGATCCCAATCTCCCCTGCTTATGATGACATCAGTCATTAAATTCAACCTGGCCTTTATGATCTCATTTAATCTTATTCTTTTGTTTAAACCCATTTTAAAATGCAGTCATCTTATGAGATTTTTCACTGTCAATTGATCAACATGAAATTTTGGTTTATATAGTATACCACCTTTGAAATCCAAATTCCCACTCAAATGTTTACACTAAAGAAAGTAGTTGTTGTTGTTAGTTGGTTGGCTTAGATTTTGTTTTTGTTTTTGTTTTTCTTTTTGTACTAGCACAGAATTTTAGACAAAAAAAATACATAACTTTTTGTGGTTGGTTAACCATAACATTGTAAAGGAGAACAGCCAAAGAACAAAGCAAATAGTGGAGCTTGCAGAATGTTTCGGCAGAAGGCTGGATGTGGGGACACCCTGAGGTCTTTAACATGATGTGCTGGAGAATGGGTGAGTGTGTCCTTCAGGAAAGTTTTCTGCTTATAAAGTGATTTACAAGCTTCTGATAAGCAAGCCTGGTGGATATGGTACAATCCTCTTAGTGGTTATTTGGAAGAGACTCATGTTTCAAAAGAAAGGATTTTATTATCTTGTTGGTTGTCAGCCCCCGCTCAGCTGCAGTTGTTGCAGCGAAATTGATCCAAGCTTCCTACTCAGTAGCTGACTATCAGAAGTCAACCTAGAGCCTTAAATTGGAATAATTCATTTTTACTAGGGAACAAGAGTCTATTTCTTGAATCATTTTTCTGTTAGTGTGTTCTTTGACTTTTCATACATGTATATAATGGATTTTGATAATTCTCCCTCAGCCCTTTATTTTTCTTCCATCTCTATAAACTTGATCTTCTTCCTACAGGTTCTTTTCCAATGCTCTTGTCTTTTGCTTTGACTTTTTGACCCACTGAGTTTAACCAGGGTCATATATGTGACCATGGGAATGGGGCTAATCAACAGAACTGGGTGGATTCACTAGTGGGTACTCACTTAAATTTTATGATAAGCCTATCAAGAAAAATATTTGTAAGGCCTATTATCAAGAGTAGTTTAGATAAAATATTTTAAATACTCTTAACATATTTAATCAGCATCACATGATATAATAAACCATAAATAAAAACTGTAGCTTTCAAGCTCAAATAAACTAATATTTTACCCTGCTTATCATTTATTGATAATAAACACAAGTGCTCTTTCCTCTGTGTCATAATATAATTGATCATATTTTTTTCTTCAAGCTCATATTTTCACTTAGTTAAGATTAACAGTAGCTGGTCCAAAAAATGTGAAAATAGGATCTGTTAAAATCTTAGCAGTGAACTTCCATTCATTTTATAAACAAAATGAAATCTGCAGGAAAATAAATGGAACTGGAAAACATTGTTGGAAGTGAGATGACCCAGCCTCAGAAAGATGAACACTTTCTGTTCTAATGTGTGGATCCAAGCTTCTAATTGTTAGGGGTGTGTATCCACATGGGAGAAAATAAGGGTAAAAACCAAGAAACAAGAAAGGTAAACACATGGCTGGAAAAATTAAAACAGACTTTTACAGAAGGGGTAGGAGATGAGAAAAGTGGAGGGGGGATATTGGAGATAAAACAATATATCAGAGGAGTGGAACAAGGGGATGAGGGAAGAATCGGTGAACAGGGATTAACCAAAATGAAGTATGGATAAACACTTCACATGAAACATATTATTTGTTAACTAAATTAGTTGAAATACACTGAACAGTTGGCCTAAGATTTCCAAGCTTGAGTCATTAAAGATATTTGTGTTGATTTTCAAATTTATATTCCAATTGAACATATTAAACACAATCAGATCTCCACCCTACTCTATCAGAGACTCAGGCTCAAACAGGCCATCTAGGGATGGGGAGTTAGAGAGTTTGAGACTTAGATCAGACACAAATCTCAGAGCAGTAAAACCTAGCCTACCACTCACTGAAACATCAACTTTAGAAAGTATTTGTGGGTTCTTGTCTTAGTATATATTGTTGCTGTGTTCTCTAAACTGAATACATCTCTAGCTAGCTGAGATGCTGGTGACTTAGTCTAAATTAATATGGATAGCATATCCCAGCACCTTCATCATGTACAATAAGCCATAGTAGCTGCAGCATCCGCTGCCCAGCAAACCGGTCCATTTCTGCCATAAGGTTAAGATTATTTCTAATAAACCTTGAAGCACTAGGGAGATCTTAAGAGATCTTTATCCACTATAAAATACTATAAAATTTTGTAGAGGCTTGATCATGGTGTGTGATCCACATTAATAATGTTTTATGAATCTCACTGAAAGCTCCTTCTGTCTCTTTGGGGAAGATTTAGCTTTAAAAATTCCCTGAGGGATATAACTCATCAGAATATTGAAACCTAAAGTCAGTTTTAAGGGCAGATACATTCTCTATTCAGCAGGCTAATGGTAAAATAAGTTATTGTTAATAATATGAAGAAAATGTAAAAGTACTCATTATTTAGCATTCATTAAAAAGATTTCTAATTAGTAAAAGAATCTTATTTACATACCTTATATGTTTATAAATGACAACATTCAAAATGGAATGAATTTCACTGCTTAAGAGCAGAACTTATTTTAATAAAGGAAATATCAGTATTAAACTATAATTGTAAATAATAACTAACTATTCTCAGGCAAATTTTGCACAAGCCTATGTGATAGATTCAATTTAACACATTAATTAATGTGGGAACTGGTGATGTTAGATCAGACTTGAAGAAAACTAAGAAGCTAAGAGTCTTTATAGACAACTTGTTCAAAAATCACTAGGATAAATCTATATATCATCTGTTAATTAAATGCTAACTGGTTAATTTCTAAGAGGTTACCAGTACTTATGATGGTCTCTTTGACTAGACAAATTATTTCAGTCTTTCTGGAAGAAAGAAATGAGATTGACATCACCAACAAAGACATTATGGTTAACCAAACCCTTCAGTAGGACATCTTCCTTGCTCCTCTGTGCTACAGGAAGGCTGTGCTACTCTTCTTTTGTCTTAAATCATTGCATATTTTAAATTTAAATTTCTGATAAGATATATTGGCTTAACTCCTCAATTTTATACAGCAAATAATTACAGTCTGCTCTTCAACTTACTTTAAATGAGTTCAAAGTGTAAATTAGGAATGTTTCTTCAAATTGCTAAAAGTGTGAGAGGGAAATAAGACGTGTAAAGTTTTATGACAGAAATCAGAGGGATATGAATGAATGGCAGACAGATTTTGAGGTGGGCGAGGGATTTTAGGTTTGGGTCACTAGGAAAATGCCTCAGGTAAATAACATAAGTGAAACCTCATTGAATCATGGGATGTATGTAAGCCCTAGAATTAAGTAAAAAGAAAAATGCCCCCCACACCCTTTGCAAATACAGACTTGGTGCATCTGAATTCATTTGTAAATGGGCAGTTTTATACATGTTAATCTTAAAATAGAACATTGCTCCCTACAGCTTCATTTGCAACCCTGTGTGCATTCCCAGGTTTCAAAATTTGGATCTAGAAGCAAATAAATACAGAGGAATCAGTTGCATATAAAGTATTGTACATAATGTCGGTAAGGGGGGGGCATCCGCATCAGGATTAGGCCTGTTCCAAATGCAGTCACTTCAAACCTTATCCCAGCACGTGATGGTATTGAAGTAGTCACCTGCTTTACTCAACTGTAGGAACTGGTATCATAGCAGGTGTTTGAACAGCTCATTAGCGGTCTTATCAAGCTTGTGTCTTAAGTACCAAAATAAGGAGAGAACTGCTAAAGTCTCTAACATACAAAGTCAGCAGAAGCAAGGCTTTCTAATGCTGTTTAAAATACAGTGTCGCTTTTGAAGTACAATTAGCTGAACTGTGTGTATTGTTATTGAATATCACATGGTGTGGGAGAATTGTCTGTATTCTGTCAATCATGTTTTAAATAAAAGCTGATTGGCCAGGCAGGAAGTATAGGTGGGAAAACCAGACAGGAAGTAGAAATGATGCAAGGACAACAGGAGAATTCTGGGAAGGAGGAAGTGGATTCCTCCCACTCCTTCCTAGACCACCGAAGCAGCAGGATGTGATCTGCCCCACTGAAAAAGGTACTAAGCTACATGGATAACATAGATTAGAATAATGGTTTAATATAAGCTACAAGAGCTAATAAGTAGCCTGACCTAATGG
>LOJH01005903.1:16067-33514 GCA_001685095.1 Ellobius talpinus | reverse complement strand
AGAAAGAAAGAAAGAAAGAAAGAAAGAAAGAAAGAAAGAAAGAAGAAAGTAAGTGTTAAAAGTGTCAGGTATACACACTTTGCTGAGTCTTACTACACTGAGATTGTCTTGCATTCAGTTTTTGTTTTTGCCAATAGAATACAGCATCTTCAGCTGAGCTGCACAATAAGTGATTGGAGAAGAGAAGGTGCTGGTAGTGTTTGTGGGCACGGGTAAGGAGAAGGGAATGTAGTCTCTACCTGCTGATTGCAGGTATGTCCCACCCCACTTGTCTTCTCTGGTGCTGGGGAGCGAACCTAGGGATTCATGTCTGTTAGGCAAACACTATACCTTGTGAGCTACATCCCCAGTCCAAAAGAGCTGGGGATTTCATGAATATTGTTTGCTCTTCTTCTTATGACTAAGAGGGTTTGTAGGGTTCTTGTCTTAGTGGCACCTGAGGGTCCCGAGTCCTAAGGGCGTCAGAAGGTGCCAGCGGTCATGCTGCACTGAGGGAGGGACACTAGAAGTCATTCACCTGTGTCCTGTCCCACAGAGGCGGACAGCACACAGGTCTTTAAGCAAAACCAGATATATTTTTGTTAAATAGAGATCTGGAATCTTAAAGGACATCATCACATCAGCCACTGAAACTGATGACTCATTCAGAGCTCTTACTGCATTTTATCCCATCTTGCAAAGAGGTGGAAAGATGTGGTGGGCAGTTGAGACTTTAATAACTCCTAGAGCCTTCGGGTGATCTGTTTGCATCCAACCATCAAGAGATTGCCAATGACTTCCCAGCCTCCCATCAGCATCAGCCCCAGTCCCCAGCCGAGTCCACCTCTACCTGCCTACTGCAGTTTGGATGCCCTGCCTGGATTCCAGCTCTCTGAATTCAACATGAACCTGCAAGCTCGCTCAGGGGTTCCCATGCTGAGAAACATGGGGCCACGCTTTCTCCCTGCTTCCCTTCATTGCCAGCCAACTGGCTTTGAAAATGCTGGACCAAAACCACTACCCAGATGTGGACACCTGATGCTCTGTGAAACTTCCCAGCTCATGCAGGCTTACTGCTAACCGCCTACCAACACATTCCCGTTTCTCCAGGCTCCAGCCCTCCCAACCTCCACCTTGCTCCAGGGTCACCTTAAGACCGGTGTGCTTGAAGGTTTTAGAAGCTCAGATTTGAAGTTTCCAGCTGCACAAATAAAGCTGGCAGTGTCTCAGCCACTTCCGTTCTCCCACCTGTTGGCCAGCTCCCAACTGTAGCTGCAAGGAGCCAGGCCAGGTCAGGCTTTGATCACGTGCTCACCTCCTGCTTCCTACTTTGCACTTTCTATTGTTAGCACCATTTCTCTAGGTCTCTAGAACTAATCTTTTAGGGCTTGTGGACCCCTGTTGCTGCTCAGGTGTCCCCAGAAAACTTGCTGTGATTCTGAGGTGGCTGAGGGAGAGGAGGGACAGAGGCACAAACCTCAAGCAGCCGTTTGCATTTGAGCAGGGCTCAAAGTGATCAGAAGCAGTCCCTTCCCATTGCAGACTTGGTCTTCTGATGCTAATCACACTCTAAATGCCCCCAAAGGCTATCTACAAAGAGAAGACTCCAGGCCAGGTGATCCAGCCAATGGACTGAGATTAATGTGGGCAGGTAATAGGCGTGCCTTTGGCTGTCTGAAGCTTGGCACTCTGTCATAAAAACTGCTTTGGTTTGTTAAGAACTCACCTGAAACGACACCGGCAGTCCAGTTTCTCAGGTCACCCTGCAAAGGACCTCCCTTCAATGCCCTGTTCTGGGTGAGCCCGGGAAGAGGCTGACACTGCTCCTCACTTGGAGCTGGGCCAACCCAGTCTCCATCCAGAGGCCCATTTAATCACGTTCTGGATCTATTCTGGGCCACACTCATTTCTCAGAGTGGAAATTGGATTTTTGACAATGTGCCTTTCGCATGGAGTTCTTCGTTCTAATTACAACCCGTCCCCAGCAAGAAGGCCTGTGTTAAATGGCGGTGTCTGCCAGACCGTGGGCACCTCCTCCAGTTCCCCTTGCTTGGCAGGATGGCATCTTGCTGGTGGCTGACTAGTCTCCTTACAGGCACTCAGTTGGAAAGCCACTTTCTAGATGTGATTTGCTAACCAAAGGGACACCTAGTGACAAATGCAATAAATGACAAGAGCAAAGGACCCAAGACCTTTGTACAATCTCTTTTATTTTTTAGGGGTTATAAGATGGAATGCCTCAGATTTTTATCTGTCCATTTTTTGGGGTACAAAAAATGTCTACTGCCCTTTTGATTGTACTGTATCTAGAAGTATTTCTATTAGAAAAATAAGAGTAAACGTGATGGCTATGCACGCTAAGACATTTGCCTCCAAGCCAAAAGACATAGGTTCAGTATCCCAAATCTACAGAGGAAGGAACTGAATCCTACAGGTTGTCCTCTGACTTCCACGAGTGTGCTGTGGTAGGAATAACCCCTCCCCCACTAAACAATCAAACAAAAAAGATACAATAATGATAGTAAGTTAAGTGTGACAGTACACACGTGCAATACCAACACTCAGGGAGCTGAGGCAGGAGGATCTGGAGTTGGAGGAAAACCCTGTATCAAATTAATAATGATAATCAAAACTCTTACTTTCTGCAGGGAGTGATAGTATATGCCTTTAGTTTCAACACTGTGGAGGCAGAGGCAGGCAGATCCGTGTGAGTTCAAGGCCAGCCTGGTCTACGTAATGAGTTCCAGGAGAGTGGACAGCCAGAGCTATGTGGAGAGTCTCCTTCACAAACAAACAAACAAACAAACAAAGCCTCATGCTTTCAAGCTCTCTGCCATCCCCACAAAACATATTCAGGCTTCTCATGCCTGGCGCCGGAGGTTTTTGTTGAATAGTCTATGGCTATTGGGGGGAACGTTGTCAGCCTAGATGGGAGGATTTCATTTAAAGTATGTGTACATAGACATTTATGTATTATCTATCGGTCACAAGACTCATGACATTTCAGACATTCTATTAGCTCATCCTCTGTGTTAGTGTTATTGCTGTGAGGACACACCATAACCATGGTAATTCATAAAAGAAAGCATTTAATTGGGACTTGTTTGCAGTTTCAAAGGTTTAGTCCATTATTATCCCGGCAGGAAGTATGGTAGCTTTCAGGCAGGCATGGTGCTGAAGAAGAAGCTGAGAGTTCTGCATCCAGAGCCACAGGCAGCAGCAGGAAGAGAGAGACTCTGGCCTTGGCATGGGCTTTTTGAAACCTCAAAGCCCACCTCCAGTGACACTCTTCCTTCAATAGGCCACACCTCCTAATCCTTTCAAATAGTGCCATTCCCTAGTGCCAAGCATTCAAATCTATGAGTTTATGTGTGTGTGTGTGGGTTCTGATTCAAACCACCACACTCTCCTTGCTCCTTCTGCGTTTGTCTCCTTCCCCTTCTCTAAAGCCCTCCCCTTTTCCGGTTTCCCCCTCAAATACGTTGTATCCTTCTAGTCTCTCTACTGCCTGCCACCATTGTCTTTTTAATTCTGATTTCCCCAGTTACTGGAGGTTGTATACTCATAGCTGAAGACAGAGCTAGGAAGCTCAGGCGAGAAAGGACATGTGGCATTTGTTGTTCTGGGTCTGGGTTGCATCACTCAATGTGATATTTTCTATTTCTATCCTTTTGCCTTTGGTGTTCATGATTCTGGGTTTTTTTTTTTTGCACCTGAATAGCATTCTGTAGTGTTTGTACACCGTATTTCAATACTCATTTGTCAACTGAAAGACATTTAGGTTGTTTCCATTTCCTAGCTGCTGTGAACAGAGCGGCAGTGAACATGTCTGAGCAAGGAGCCGTGGAGTAGGATGCCGAGACCTTTGGGCACAGGCCAAGGAGTGGCAGGGCTGGGTCAATTGGTAGGTTTATATTTAAGATTTTTGAAAACCCCACTGGTTTTTACAGTGGCTACACCGGTTTGCAATCCCATCAACAGCGAATGTTGAGGTGACTGTTGAATTTTTTTTCCCAAAGTCTGTGTGGTTTATTACATATGTTGACTTTGGTATGCCGAACTATCCCTGCATTTCCAGGATAAAGTCCCTTTTGAACTGTTGGTCAAGATGATTCAACTGGGCGGTGGTGGCGCACGCCTTTAATTCCAGCACTTGGGAGGCAGAGGCTGGCGGATCTCTGTGAGTTTGAGGCCAGCCTGGTCTACAAGAGCTAGTTCCAGGACAGATTCCAAAGCTACAGAGAAACCCTGTCTTGAAAAATCAAAAAAAATTATGCAAAAGATTCACCAAGCATTATAGGTCATTGCGATTGCCCTTGATTGTCTCCCAGAAGGGAAGAGAAGTCTCTATTGCTGAAGATACCGTGCACTTCAGACATAGGACCCAGAGGCCCCTCAGCTGGACCTGGCCCGAAAGCCCCCTCCCTGAGGACTAGCTTTCGTGGTACCAGAAGGAGCCAGGGAAACTTTCGCGGGAGGGAAGCAACCAATAGTTTTGCACAGCTTTGATGCCTAGGAACCACAACAATGACCAGAAAGGATGCCACACGTCCCTTGGCAGTTACTAAAAGCTCTCTAACTCAATAGGAAGCAATTCATGCCTGGTACTGGAAACCTATCCAACTATCCAGGACTGGTGAAGCCATGACTATTGAATGGGAACTTGAGATCCCCACTTTACTAAACTATCATAATCCCTAACTACATGCTGAATATTTGTCCTTATAACCACAGATAGGTGTAGTTCTCATCCCTCATCAAAGAGCACTCTCTTTGCAACAGATGGAGGCCATTACAGAAACCCACACCTAATTAAAATGCAGAGAACAAGAGATCTTGTGGTACCCAGCCCCAGCTGATACACCTGCACTATAATTCCTGCACCCAAGGCTCAGGGATCATTGTGGAGGAAGAAGCAGAAGAGCCAGAGGAACAGAAAACTTGCTGTGAGATTGTGTCTCCTAGAAATGTCTGAGAGGTTACCCCTGTGAAGCCTCATCAGCATCTGTGCCTAAATAAGGCATGGACAATTTCTACATCAGTCGGTATGCTCATATGTAAGGACAAAAACTTTCAGAGCCTCAACCCTAGACAAAGAGCTATGGGCAACTAGGAATGCTGAGAGTGGGGGAATTGTCATCCTCAGGGAAGAGACCCCCGAACGGTTATCTAATACATAGTTACATACAGGTAACATTATATGA
The DNA here is from genome assembly GCA_001685095.1 of Ellobius talpinus. Taxonomy (NCBI): domain Eukaryota; kingdom Metazoa; phylum Chordata; class Mammalia; order Rodentia; family Cricetidae; genus Ellobius; species Ellobius talpinus. Next base: position 28,331 of record LOJH01005903.1, on the reverse strand, counting down.
TTGAGCAGGTTGTATTTATGTATTTAGGAATATATACATATACAGAACATATACATATTCATGTAACAACACTTAAGGAAAAGAACCATGCATTTGAAAGAAAGCAGGATGGGTGCATTGGAGGGAGTGGAGGAAGAAAAGGGAAGAGGGAAAATGTTGTAATTCTATTATATTTTCAAAAAATAAAAAATGATTATGTGAATAAAAGCAAAAATGCTTACTTTCTGAGTTCTCTGTCATTGCCCACATAATATTCCCAGGCACCTCTCATGCGGCAGAACATTTGCCAAAATAAAGTCAGGAAGAGGGAGGAGAGAAGCCTCAGCCAGTATTTAGAGAACTGTTTGTTGTCCCTGTCTTAGCCATTCTGAGCATGCTCCATAGCTTTGGGACCGTCATTGGCCAATCTGCGCCTCAGTGTCCTTAGACTCTAACATTGGGCAAGCTCAGAGTGTACCATGCATTTGGATGTTAGACAGCGTTCCCAGAGGCTGCTAGAAATGAGAGGGTAGGAAACTGTCCTTGGAAACCTTCTGGTACCTGAGCACCAGGCATCTAGAGCACATGGGGCTAAGCCAAAGGACACGCTGTTCCTGTTTTTGCAAGACCACCCATGAATTATTAATGCCTCCCACAAAGGCAGAAAGCATGGATAATTGTTCCTTTGACCTCTAGGAGGAGATAACCTTAGGAAACAGAACATTATTCTTTAGAGGGAAGATGGGACTTTATAGGTTACCAGTTCCACACTCACCCACCTTTCAGACAACAAACCAACATTCACTGGCTCAGGAGAGCAAGGTTAGATTTGCAAAGTCAGAACAGTCTACTGAGAGAAGTTATGTTGAAGAGTAAAACCCTCATGGCCTTATAGCCCAGCAAATTAAATGGTGAGGCTGGTTTTTACATTAATGTTTATAAACTATATAAGGCAACATAAAAGTGTTGCAACTGTTATAATATGCATTAGCTATAAACAGACCTTCAGCAATCTTTAGAGAACAGAAGAGAGTTGGGACCTAGGTCCTCTGAGAGAGGCAGAGACTCTTCTCAAAACGCTGTTTGTTTTTTGTGAACACAGAGCCTAATCAAGAACGAAGGCAACCATCTTCCAACATTTTGGACCAATTTTCTTTTACTGAAAATATTCCAATACTTTTAGTTTAATAAATAGAACGAGTATACCATTGAATCTTCTTCACAAGATTCTACGTACCCACAACCTCATTCTCTAACTCCTCCCTACCCATCACGCTCTTAGACCACTTGTTCTTCCCCAATCATAAAGGACACTGTCCTACCTGGTGTCTATCCAGGGTGCTACTTTGTTTTGGATTGTCTCCGCTAGAATCAACCTGTCTCACTTCCTCTTCCTGAGAGGCCCACCTTGACCATCCCATCCAGGATGAAGCCCCACTCCTTGTTCTATTTGCTTGGCTGTTTTGCCCTCATCACGCCTCAGCATTCTAAGTTACCCATCTCCTCTCTAAGACTCAAAAAGGATGAGGCCACGGGATTTTGTCTGTCTTGCTCTAGACCTTAGAAGATACATACAGCATACACCTGAGTGCATTCAAGCTAGTAGTCCCTTTCTTTCCCTAGCTGCCTTCAGCTCCACTCTTTTCCGGGCCTCTTCAAGATCAACTCCCCATAGAAAAGTAGATTTTCTTGACATCAGGGAGAATAGTGTCTGACTCACTTGAGTTAGCCAAAAAGGTCAAATCACTTGATCAAGGTCACAGGCCCAGAACTTGAACCTGGATCTTACACTGAACATGGCCTGTGACTCTTCTTATACTCCCAGTGTCATCAGGATGGCACACACCTCCCTGCCTCACCTGGGGCTGGCAGGCCTTGGGACAGCTCATCCAAGCGTGCTACTTTCTCGCTATGCCAGCTTGAAAGATGGAGTCTTGGATCAACTCAGCGTCCTCTACCTCAAATCTCTCGTTATGATGCTCACCTCCATAGCTGTTCACAAGGACCAAGAGGGATGAAGGGAGTCTAGCCTTCCCTGTCTTAGTATGACCTCAATACCCTAGATACACTCTTCCCTTCTCTGGCTTGGAAGAAGACGGGCGTTTCCTCAACCAAATCATGACGTTTCTCAATTGGGTCTACCATTCCTACCCTACCCGAGATCATGACATTTCTCAAGTGGGTCTACCATTCCTACGCTACCCGAGGCCTACCTTCCTGGGGAGGGGGGGCATTTACAGAGATACCGTGAATTTTCAAGGGTAGAGGGCAGAGAGCAAGTTTACGGTGGGGGTCCTGTTACCAGGCTTAGCTCACTGACTTTGCATCTGAAATCCCAGATAAAACTGACCAGGACAAACAAAGGCTTAAAGAGGCAGTGGACAGTGGTAGGCAACGTAATCTGCTCTTCTCACAGGCCGCTTAGGTAACAAACTCTACCAAAGATAACGCAGGACACCATTTCAAAGTGACCACCATGAGGAACATTTCCTGGCTTTCCTCATCAATATTTTTTAAGTTTAAATGGAATTGTTTTGTTGCCTTCTCTTTTAAGACAAAACAGTCTTGGCTGTCCCGGAACTTGCTCTGAAGAACAGGCTGGCCTCAAATTCACAGAGATCTGCCTGCCTCTGCCTCCCTGGGATTAAAGGTTTGCACCATCACCACCTGGCCTGGCCTGTGACTTTAAAAAAATATTTATTTTATTTTTAATCGTGCATACGTGTGTGTGTGTGTGCGTACGTGTGTGTGTGTGTGTGTGTGTGTGTGTGTGTACATGAGTGCAGGTGCCCTCAAAAGCCAGAGACTCATATTTCCTGGAGCTGGAGTTACAGGCAGTTGAGAGCCACCCACTGTGTGTTCTGAGAACCAAACTCAGGTCCTCTAGAAGAACAATACATGTTCTTAACCGCCGAACCCAATCTCCAGCCTTTCTGTGATTTTGAAACAGCTCACCAAGTGCTAGATTAAAGCATTATCCAACTGTGTGTGTTCAGGCCTGTCCAGAGAGAGCCTCGGTGATGCTCAGCAGCTTTGGGTTTCCAGGAAGGATGGAAATGAGTACCCAGCATGACGTGGTTATGGCTGAAAACTATGCCTTGCCCTTATATTTTGCGGGAGATGTAAAGCTCAGGCAAGCACACTGATTTTAGAACCATGACTGAGACTGGAAAGATTAAGTGGCTGAGCCAGAAATAGAGAATGGCCAAAGCAGAAATAGGATCCAGCATTCTTGTGTGTCCCCCTCTACATGCATTGAGGTCAATAATGACTTTCAAATCCAACCAGCCCTGTTGGGAAATCTTATTAGAGACTAGAAACAAACTGGGATGAAATATAGTGATTAGACTTTAGATATCAAAAATGTGTGTGTGTGTGGGGGGGTGTATGTGTGGGGTGTGTGTGTCCATGTACTGATAGCAATACCTCTGCAAGATAAATTCTTACCTAACATAGGCAAGTGGTACCCAAAAGCTCTGTGGAAAACAGTAGCCCTCCCCACCAGGCCTCTTTTGGATGCCTGTGCTCCTTGGAACAGTGACACACTTGAGCCATCATCCACATCCTATTTGTTAGGCTTTTTAGCCCCCAAGCTATAAACACCCCAGTATCCAGAACCTTTGGCTTTGTATTTTTATGGTCAAATGGACTTTGTAGCTGAGATTAAGGGGTTTGCAATGGGTAGGAGGGTGTTCTCAATTATCCACGTGGGTCCAGTGTGGTCACTAGTTCATTCTAAGACAAAGGCAGCAGGATGCTTCACCTCTGACAAAGAGAAGGTGTGTTGGTGGCGGTGGCGGTGGCGGTGGAGGTAGCAGTGACGGTGGCAGAGGCAGTGATGGAGGTGGTGGTGGGAGACAGGGGTGTGGAGGAAAAGGTGCCAGGGTTACCCCCCAAGAATATAAATGTCTGCTACAGGTTGAAAAAGTCGAAGTCACAGAATCTCCTCCAAAGCCTTCACAAACGGTAACTCTGCAGATACCTTGACATTCGTGAAACTGATTTTAAAATTCTCAATCTGTGTTATCTGAAGCCACTGTTCATGTCTATGGCAATCTTTCACAGAAACCGTGGACAATGAATATGTGTAGTATGATGAGACAGTCCCCATTCACTTGGGAAAAACTGGGCCATCCAGAGAGGTGAGCTCACGGGGTGGCGTGATGGGCTCCTGGGCAGCCTAGTCACCCCACACTGCTGGGAACCTCCCAGAGGCTTCTGTAGGGCATTGTCCTCTGACACCATTTCATCTGGAAGGAGCAGGGGGGGAAGGGGGAAGGAGCCACGTCATGTACTCAGAGATAAGGACACCTGCGGCTCCTGCAGAGTCCATAGCAAATTTGTCTCTGCCCTGGGAAGCAGAGGCTGACGGCCTGCGAGACCACACCCACCGGTAAGGCTCTCAGTGACTCCTTTCTTGGGCAACATCATGGTTTAGCCAATGGATGGAGCTCAGCTCAAGCGGCAGAGGGCTGCCTGGAAACCGGATACACTTGTTTTTCTAAAGCATTGAAACATCTCCAAAGGTGTGGTTTCTCAGATGTTCTGGAACCCTTTGCTCCAATTTAATTTATATTGTTGACCTATCTAGTACTCGGGCAACTTGACCTGTGCCTCAGGTTGGACCACCAAGGTTACTAGAGGTGCGAGAGCCTCCTCTATAGCACACACTTCGGCTCATCACAGAACAGAGTTACAGATAACCATGGTCTCACGGAGCTTTGATTTTTGTCCCGGTATATTAGTTAAATGATACCTAATATTCTAACTTCAAATAAGTGAGCAGCTGAGCCACAGGAAGTATCATCAGATGCCCTGGGCTTTAGGAAATTCATGCGGATGCAAGATCGATTTTTGAGATTCCAGAGTAAAATAACTTCCTGGTCCTCAGATTCCATAGTGACGCCCTATGGTACATTTGACAGTGAGTGCTTTGGATTAGATGACAGCGTAGCAAGACAAGCTATGTGAGTTTGACCGTGAAATCATTCTTCCATTTACCTTCAGCTTAACCATTGCCTTTTGATTTCCTCACTTCACCAATTTGTCAAGCAGTTCACCCAATGAATATTTTGCTTATGTTTTACCCAATTAAAAAAAAAAGGATTCTCAGGATTTCAAACGTGGACAGAAGAAATTGGCATTCAATGAGCAGGCTACAAAATGGCTGACACAAAAAAACAACCGTTTTCAAATTATGAGTCTGTCAGTAAATTCTAACTACAGGACTGTTGAAGTGATCGACACATGGGTAACTTGGTAAACCACCAAGTCTGTGAGAGCTCTGTAGAAATGCATCTGGAGTCTAGCAAACAACCGCAGGAATGCGTAGGCATGTTGGTGGTTTGCAGACAAGTTCAATGTGAGCCGGTAAATGCTGTCAAGGTGATAACAGCTCACAATTTTGTCACAGAAGACAATATGACCAGTTTCTAAAACTCAGTGTACCGTATCCTAATAAGAAAATAATTGTGAATGTAGAGTCAAAAGGAAAAGTAAAATCATCTTTAAGAAATTAAAATGCAGGGCCAGAGAAATATTTTAAAAGTAAGCTCACATACTGCCTTTGCAGGACTCTAGTTCAGTTCCCGGCATCCAGGTTTGGGGACTCGACCACCTGTAACTCCGGCTCTAGGGCATCTGACTCCTCTTCTGGACTCTGCAGGCACCTATGCTCATATGTGTATACACACATACATACACACACACGTCATTTAAAATAAAAGAATATTTTAAAAGGCTAAAGGGAGAATAAAGTAGATAAAGTAAGAAGTAAATGAGAAACAACAAGGAAGACTTTATATTATACACAAATTTAGATTTTCATTGATGGTTAGAAATTACTATGCTGTGCTGTGGTAGCACATGCCTTTAATCCCAGCCCTTAGGAGGCAGAGGTAGGTGAAGCTCTGTGAGTTCGAGACTAGCCTGGTCTATAAAGTGAGTTCCAGGACAGGCTCCAAAGATACACTAAGAAACCCTGTCTTAAAAACAAAACAAAACAAAAAAGAAAAGACCAAAGGGGACCGATAAGAAAAAGAAGTCCATAAAAAGTTATGTAAACTAAAGTGATACCCTAGAAGAAACAATTTTCATTTAAAATCCCAAGTTAGAGTTCCTGATGATAAATGTGACTTATTGCTTCCTAAATATAGCCACTGATAAGGGAGCTAACTATTTACTCGTAGTCTGATAGCTTTTAAGAAACTGAATCTAACTTAGATATTAGGAGACCAAACTGAATCTCAGTTAATGAAATCTTGCCAGAAAATTCGACTTCCTGTTAAAGGCATCCTGTTCAACATGAGTAGGAAATCTGGCAAATCATAAAACATGCTAAGTTCAGTAACTCGATGATCTGGCAAGTTGTACTCCTACAAATGAAATTTCCATCGAATAATTTTCATTAAATTGACCCCAAATCTATCATATCCTTGGAAAGGAAGAGACCTGACTATATGGGGGTAGTACCTGCAAAAGAACAATAATTTTTGTATGAACTTGCCATGATTTCCCAACAATCACTGTACTAACGATTACTAACGCTTCCTTTATATGGAGACAGCCAAAATGAGGTTAACAGACCCACGAGCAAAGCCAAAATGAACCTGTGGGCTATGTCGCTGGTCCTCAACCTGTGGGTTATGACCTCTTTGGGGTTCGGATGACCCTTTCACAGGGGTCATATATCAGATACCCTGCATATCAGATATTTATATTGCAATTCACAATTAGCAAACTTACAGTTGTGAAGTGGCAATGAAAACAGTTTTATGCTTGAGGGTTCACCACAGCACAAGGAACCGGAACTGTCTTAAAGGGTCTCAGCATTAGGACCGTTGGGAAGCACTGATCTGTGTTGTTTCTCAGTGTCGCTGCATGCTACCATGGAAACAACAGAGACCCATTCCTTTCTCGTTCTGGAGTCTGGAACTGCGAGCAGAACCTTGGTGTCTGCACCCTGCCTTCTCTAGTGTTAGTGTGGCTGACGATCCTTGCAGACACTCACTTACTGTTGTCCCACGGTATGTTCTCTGTGTCCCTCTCTTGCCTATAAGGCCGGTCATGTGGACTAAGAGCCTCCCAGACCCCGATAGGACCTCATTTTAACTAGTTACATCTGCAGTAGCTCTATTTGAAAGTAAACTTGAGGATGGGACATGTCTGTTTGAGGACACAGTTCAATCCAGAACAGCCGAGGCGGCCACTTCCCAGACACGTTTGATTAATGAAAGTTATTTCAGTCAGTTCTCTTGTGCCTTGTCATTTTTCCTCTTCTAATGTCCTTTCAAACTATATTTAGGGGCCAGGGAAATGGTTCCGTGGACAAAGTACTTGATGCACAAATGGGGATCAGAGTTCTGATCCTCAGAAATACATGAATCTGGAGGCAGCTGCACACGCCTGTGATCTTAGCGCCCCCTACCGGGAGATGGGAGGCAAAGACACGAGACTGAAAGTTCATGGGTCCCTAGGCCTGACCTAGAAAGATCCTATTTCAAACAAGGTGAGGATACAAGAAGGGACACCTACCGAGGTCCTCTGACCTCCACATGCATGCTCCTAAACTCTACGTACTACGGCGGGATCACGCATGCGCGTACACCATCTGTTACATAATATTAACAAAGCTGTTTTTGAATGATAACTTATACATACACCTGACTGATACAAAAGCAGTTTTATCTGACATTAAGCTCTGAAAAAAATCTGTTTCTGACAACCTGGCTAAATCAGGTGTAAACAGCCTCATCTCTTTTTCTAACCCTCTTGTGAGCTAATCCTGCAGTCCATATTGAGTGGGACTCAAGCTAATTCAATTTTATTGCTTCTCAGTGAAATTCTGTGACATCCTGGGAATGCATGTAGTTTTAATGTTCTTCAAAGCTCATTGCACACATAAACTCATGAGTAAGAAAACCTTCTTTTCTTGAGTGTATCAATTTGAGTATGAATTTTTTTTCACAAACTGGTAGAGCCAAGAAGGAAAAGGTTGGCATAGACTTGGGTGGAAAGGTCTATAGAAGGCTCTGATCTCTCGTGGAAAGCCGGGGTTGGGGGTAAGGAAACAGATAGATCGCCCAATCCATCTTCCTGGTGCCGCCTCATCAGGGTTAGGAAGGACATGACGATTTCCTGTAAAAGCATTTCCATAGAAAACTGACCACTTTCACAAAAAGCAGGCCTTCCTTGTTTTCTTCCTTGTAGCTTGGTGTCACAAGATGAAATTTTAAACCAAGACCAGAGAAGGAACCATTCCAGAGCTGGCACTGAATAGCTGACGTCCAGAGCTACAGAGAAGGAGCCAGGCCAGGAAATGTCCCGATTCCTGGTACTCAGCTCCTCCTGCCTTTCCCCAAGAACAAGGACCCAGGCCCAGGGTTCAGAGTTCACCCTTGCAGAACAAGGCAATTGCCAAGAGGATATAGAATTGAGGAATATTCGAGACACGAGTGAAAGGAGAATATTCTCAGAGGAAGACATGTCTGAGATGGAAAAAAGAGGACAGTGAGGAACTGGTGGATGAGTGATGTGGGACAGCCCTGCGGGGGAACCTGACTGTGAAGCTGTGTTTGCAACAGCAGAAGAGAAAACAGCCACCAAAGAGTGTGGGGCAGCCAGAGAATCTCAGTAAACATAATTACGACTGAGCAATGTGACCGGCACCGCTGGAAGCTGGGGCCATACATGCGACATGTTTGATCCACCAGGGGGGGCCAGTGTGACATGGTGTCCAGTTCTATCCAAAGGGTTGTAAGGCTACACTCTGATTCAGGAGATTTTATTTTGTCCTGTACCGTCCCGAGGCACCAGAGTCAAATCTGTCTGCCTCCCTCCTTTGGCTTTCTTCTATCAACAAACATTTAAGAACATTTTCTCCCAGTCAGGCACTGCACCAGATACAGAGAAAGATGGATAATCTAAGTCTCAGGCTCTAAGCACTTCTATATCAACCAGTAAAAGGCACAGCCTGTGCAGCCCATGACATAGCAAGGCTATGGACTTGATAGGTTGCAATGCAGAGGACTTCACCGTGACCGTCTCCTGGGACGTCCTTGAGTGTACTGACTTCCCGTTCACTGACACCTTCACCTAACGCTTCCAATTATGAAAATCAAACAAAACCCCTCAGTGGGGGTGAAGTGTCCCAGAAAATCAAAGCCGCACCTCTTAAACAGTGAGTCCCAAGCTGGATTCAGTTTCTGGGGTGATTTCTTAGAAATATTTGGTTTGGTTTGGTTTTTTGTTTGTTTGTTTTATCTTCAGCCACTAGAGGGCACCAACCAACTCTCAATGGGTTAACTCTGCCACATCTTCAAGTGGCCTCAGCATGTCACTAGGCTAGGAGCTCGATGACAGTATTAATAATTTCCAACTTACCTCAGAATGAGCCTTGACGTTCAGGCAAGTTTTAAATTGGCCACACAGATTGTACTCTTGATCCAGTAAGAATTTTAAAAGTAAGGTGGTGGTGGGGTGGGGGAGGGTCAGGCTAAAGTAAAGATACCAAAAGATGGTGTTAATAGACATTAGACTCAAATGACATAAAAGACTTTTTTTTTTTAAAAAAAAAAAACACTTTGTCCATTATCCTGTAAATTCATAACTGTGGCCTAACACACTTTAATTAGTTTCAGGTTATTGTGTGGCAAAGGTATTAACTAAGTACAGCGTGAAGACCTGAACACCAGAATTGCCAGAGGGTTTTTCTTTAAAGATGTAGACCCCAGGGCATTGAAGAATTTTGTTTTATTTTGAGACAAGGTCCCACTCCATCTCCCAGAGTGGCCTTGAGCTTGACTTCCGGCCCCTTCAGCACCCTGATGCTGGGATTATAGGTACGTGCCACCATACCCTGAGAAGGTTCCCTTGTGATCTTGAGATTGGGGTGGAACCAGGAATGAATATTTCCAGAAGCCTTACCATACAAAGAGTTCAGAAGCCATGACCAGATAACTGAAGCATAAGAAATGTGCTTTATTTTTCCTGTATGTGTGTGTGCTCTTGCACCTGCGTGCGTGCACATGTGTGTGTGCGCGTGCATGTGTGACACTCGCGCATACATGCCTATGTACATGCACGTGTGCATGCGTGGGTGTACATGTGTGTGCGTGATCTCACACCTGTGTATATGCACATGTGCACGCATGTGTGTACGTGTGTGTGTACGTGTGTGTGTGTGTGTAGATGGGGTCACACTCAGGGCCTCACGCACACAAAGTAAGCTCTGTCGCTGAGCTATGCACTCAGTCCTGAAGTTCAGAAATGTGGACTGCAAAAGAGAGATTTGAATTCAAACGCCTGGCCACTTTCCTGTTCCGTGCAGCTTTGGGTGCTTTAAGGGGGGTCAGAACTGCAGGGTGGTGGGATATACTGGGAATGGCTCTACTGCGCAAAGCAGCAGTTGCATCGTGGAGCTGCAAGGCAGAAATGAGTCTCTCGGCCAAGAAACCCCTTGACTCCTAATCTCAAGGGTACGGTTTACATGGAAGGGAACAATGGTTTTAGATCAGCCTCAGGGTGTATCTAGCCTCGTTGCCTGCTTGCTATGATAGTCCCTTGAGCCAGATGACTTTGAGTTTCCCCAAGCCTGGTTCATGGTCTGTAAACACAGTTCCTATCAACTTTTGTGCAGATTGAATGAAGGAGGATCAGTAGCACACTGAGGGCCCAAGGTGGGGATGGTGCTGGACCTGAGAAATAAGACATGTTGCTTTTAAATGGACCAAAGTCACAGCTTGTATTAGACTTTGAAGAGGAACAGGATGGTCCCAGCCCTCTCCCACCCCCTGCTCTTCTTGCAGCAACAGTGGCCCAGGCTAGCTCACATCTGTATCATACTAGCCCTTTCCGGCCTGCAAACTTACTTCCTGTGATTTCACTAATCCACCATCAACTGCAACCGGAAAATGTTCTTTGGAAAGTCCCATAAGGAAACTGTTCATGAGTTTTAAACCATATGCCATCCCGTGTAGTGGTAGATTCTTGCTTCATCCTCTTCCACCCCGTTCCACTCCACCCAAGATAAACTGGGTCCTTCTTTTTCCCAGCACATTTACAGAGCTGACACAGCCCACCTGTGGATGGCTGGAGAGCCATTTTCCATAATCAGATCAACCGTCTCAGTCCCACGGTGGTCTCTTGGGACCATTTGGAGTCCTGGCCTCCAGCTGCTCTTCCCTGCTAGTGATCTTTACTTTCCTTCTGATTTGAGTTACTGAAAGCTGTGTCAAAGTTGTTTACCAGCTCTGCTTCACAAGCACGTGTTGCCTTGAGGATCAGAGGATAAGGTTTTCACCTGTTGGCCCACTGACTGTTGGGTATATAAGCCTCCATGGTGCTACTGAATAGGGGGCTTCTTACCAGGGACTAGAGGCCATGCAGGCAGCAGTGGTCTTTCTTTGTAATCAACCCAAGGCTAGAGACGCTGATAGCTATGCTGTAGTATTTTGTTATAACATCCTATGTTATTGGTGATTGTTACTCTCTTACTCTAATGTTTAAAAATTGTGTGTGTGTGTGTGTGTGTGTGTGTGTAAGCCACACACAGCTCATGTGGGGAGGTCATAGGATAACGTGTAGGAGTTGGTTCTCTCATTCCACCATGTTGTTATCAGGAATTGAACTCACGTCCTCAGCCTTGAGGGGAGGTGGTTTTACTACAGGAGCCATTTATCTGGCCAGTCTCTGCTGTGGGTGTGGAGGGTCTGTGCTCACAGATAAACCCAAGGGGGAACCAGGAAGGTTAAACAGGGTTGTTCCTTTAGAGAGAAGGAGGGATTATAACCTGTTTTCTGCCCAGAAGGCCGGGAGCGGACATGGTTAATACCCTGGTGACCTTTATGCTGTCTGTAGCAGAGGGAGACCACACTGGGTCCTCCCACAGACCTTTATCCTGCGCTTGTCAATCTATAGAGCCATCTTTATGGAAGGTGTCACAAGTCCTTAACAAAGAGTCTTAAAGACATCATATGTTAAGTTCTCTTGTGCACACGAGATTGGATTAATTATCACCAGGGTAATTTTCACCACGTTTTCCTGTGCTTAAATGTGCCTAAAATACAGAGATGATGGGGAGAAGAGCAGAGATGGAGAGATGAGCAGAGATGGGGAGGTGAGCAGAGATGGGGGTGAGCAGAGATGATGGGGAGGTGAGCAGAGATGATGGGGAAGGGAGCAGAGATGATGGGGAGGGGAGCAGAGATGGGAGGTGAGCAGAGATGGGGAGGTGAGCAGAGATGATGGGGAGGGGAGCAGAGATGATGGGGAGGTGAGCAGAGATGA
>LOJH01005903.1:0-11860 GCA_001685095.1 Ellobius talpinus | reverse complement strand
CCTGGTACTCTGGAAGAACAGTCAGTACTTTTAACAGCTGAGCCACCTCTCCAGCCCCCACCCACTACACTCTTTTCTATTTATTCACTTCTACTTTCTCCTTTCCCAAACCCACAAACCCTGTTTCTAAATTTGACAGAAAGAAGAAAGAATCCATCACCCAGCATTTGGAAATGATGGAACTGGAGCAATATACAATAAAATAACAATAATGAACATTGTTCGTATTTGCTGTATATTTTTCAACAGAGGTCTTTCAATCTTAGGAAGCTAAGCACAGAACAATATTTAATTAGCATTGACTAATTTCTAAACAGCTTGTTTCAAATCTTGCTTTTTCCAAAACTATTTATTTCAAGGCCATGGTGCCTTCATCTCCCCAGTCTTAGTGGGGGCCTCCCAGAAATGTGACATCATGGCAGATGACCAAGTAAGAACATGGACAGGAGCAACAGATTGCAACTGGATGCAGGAAGCAGAGCTACGTGAAGCCAGGCTCACTTTTCATAGCAACTGAATCACCAAGGGCGCCATGAGAGTTACTGGGCATGCCTCCAACAACCGAGGACCTCCCACTGAGCTCCACTTCTTTTTTATAAAAACACTAACGTTTATTTATCTATTTTTTTAAAGCAATCTTTTCTCATTTTGCATACAAATCCCATTTCCACTCCCTCCCCTCCTCCTGCTTCCCCCACCTTCCCCCATCCGCTCCTCACCTCAGAGAGGGTGAGGATTCCCATGGGGAGTCAACAAACTCTGGCATATCACTTTAAGGCAGGATCAAGCCCCCCTCCCAATATCTAGGCTGAACAAGATATTCCTCCAAAGAGAATGGGCTTCAGAAAGCCAGTTCAAGCACTAGGGATAAATCCTGGTCTCACTGCCCATGGTCCCACAGACTTCCCCGGCCACACAGCCACACAACTGTRACCCACATTCAGAGGGCCTAGTTTGGTCCTATGCAGGTTCCCTGCTGTCAGTCTGGAGTCAGGGAGTTCCTACTAGCTCAGGTCAGGTGTTTGAGCTCCGTTTTTTTAAAGGTCCCACCCTCTCCCTATACCATTGCCCTGAGGAACAACACTAGTGACCAATCCTAGTGACTGTTGGAAACAAACAACAAACAAATCACGGCAAGCAAGGTATTTTGTCTCTCAGTATCCATGGGGCATTGCTTCCACAACACCCTAGGAAACAAAATTCACAAATGCTTGGATTCTTTTACATAAAGTTTGCATAGTATTTGTATATCTGGTATATATTTTATTATTTCAGGGAATGGGGTCTTAAGTATCCTAGGTTGGTCCTGAACTCCCTATGTAGCTGAGAAGGACCTTGAACTCCCAGGCCGGCTTTCATCTCTGAGTGCTGGGATGATAGGCATGTGTAGCCTCACCACTTGTGGGGTGCTGGGGACCACACTCAGGGCTCCCTGCATACTATGCAAGCCCTCTACCAGCTGAGCTTACATTCTCAGCCCTGGTTTTGTTGTTTCCGTCTGTTTACATTTCAAAGGAAACACATGACTACTGTGTTTCATTATGACATGTTCATGCAGAAGTGTCATGGTTTATTCTTATGCCTCCCCCTCCACTCCCTCTTGTCTCCTTCTTGCTGCTCTCTCCTCACCTCCTTGTGAGGTTTGAAAGAAGCAGGTGTGGCCTTATCAAAGGAAATGTGTTACTCTGGAGGCGGGCTTCTGGGGGTCTTTGAGGTCAAGCCACGCCCAGTGTCTGAGACCACTTCCTGTTGTCTTCAAGTCAAGCTGTAGGACTCTCAACTACTTCTTTAGCACCCTGTCTGCCTGCATGCCACCATGTCTCACCACGATAATAAAGACTAAACCTCTGAAAACGTAAGCCACCCCAGTTAAACGGTTTTCCTTTATAAGAGTTGCCGTGGTCAAGTGCCTCTTTGCAGCGATAGAAACCCAAACTAAGACACCTCTTGCATCCCTATACATCATCTCTACACTGCCAGTGCTATATAAGGCCATGTAAATGGATATTACATTAGGTTGTTTATGAGGTAACCCCCAAAATGATTAAGTCTCCAGACATGCTCAGTATGAACAAGCCCCACCCCTAACATCTTTATCCCATCCAATGGTTGGATGTAGACTCCTCAGATACAGCGGGCTGACTGTATACATTGGGAAATCGGCCCATGTGGTTAGTAATGCATCACCTCACATGGCTATAATTTTGTGATGTGAACATTTTCTATGCATTTCCCTAGTACAGTGGTTCTCAACCTTCCTAATGTTGTGATCCTGTAATATACCTCGTGTTGGGGTGACCCCCAACTGTAAGATATTTTTCTTGCTACTTCTTAACTGTAATTTTGATGTTATAAGTTGTAGTATAAATATCTGTGTTTTCTGATGGTCTCAGGTGACCTGGGTGAAAGGGTCCTTCTACCATGATGGGATCGCAACCCACAGGTCGAGAACCAATGTCTTAGTATTTTCAAATATGTGATCCATCACCATGAACCACAGTCACCTCTTGACCCTTTATTCCCTCTCTCTAACTGTAAACATGGACCCTTTGATGGCACCTCTGCCATCTTGCTTTCTGCAGATGTCCACCCCCCCTTGGCTGGACACCGCCCTCATTTCTGAATAACTATGCTGGCAGGTTTCGAGTCTTGGAACTCCTCCACTCCCCCAGTCTCACGTGCACACTGGAGAGCTGACCAGAGAGCACAGGGTGACTTCATCTGTGAGAGGGGAGCCCAAAGCCTTCCACCCCATTCATTTACCTAAGGGGTTAAATTGAACAGATTTCCGAAGTCTGACTTTTCCAGGGAGAGCAATGCTTTTGTGGAGGGGGGAGGGGGAGGAAGAAGAGAAGTCCACCACGGAGTGGGTAAAAGTTCTTAACAGTGGACACCCCACAGTTTTGCTGAAACAGAAAAGCAGAAGAATCTACTGGCAAAATAAATAAATAAATAAATAGATAAATAAATGGTCAAGTTAGGCCTCCTTGAGTGCCTTGTCCCTGTTCCCGTATTTCACCTGGGTGAAGACCTTGCAGCATAATGGACACACTCTACCTCCATTTTACAAAAGGGGGGAACTGAGGCACAGCTGAGACTCAACTTCACCTGGTGTCCGGCTCTGTGGGCAGGAGTGCAGCTGGTATTTGAACAGGGTGTGTGGCTACAGAAGACGCTGCTGTCACCACTTGGCTCTCGTTTTGAGTGGAAGCCATCTCAAGACCTTGATCAGCACCCCAAAGACAGAGAGTAAAAGCAATACTTAGTAACGTACCCCCTTTTTGGCTTTGGGGGAAATGTGATTCAGTCAAGTGGCAGGGATGAGCAAAACTGGAAGCTTCCTTTCCCAAATCATACCCAGCAGGTAGTGCTGCAACCTCTAAGGACAGGCCAAACAAGCTTGACTGTGCTCTGCTTCTGCGCCCCGTCCCCCCCACGTCACCCCCAGCTCAACCTCCCCGGAACTTTTAGTTCTGGGCAAGCAGTCCCTGGTTGACATCAGGCCAGTAAAATTAAAATTAAACAGTTTGCATGAAATGAAATTTGGCTTGAGGAACGTGCCTGCAGCTGGAGTTAACACTAGCAGTAAGAGGATCAACTCTGAGGCTGCTGGAAAAAAAAGAGGGGGGCCGAGAAACGCGAGCTCCCTTTTACCCATTCACTTTTACCCATTCAAGTTAGCTGATTTGGACGATAAGGGTTCCTGTTTAATCCCTTTGTGTGCCAGTGAATATACTAAGACCAACAACCCTAAAGAGAGCACGCGGCTGGCAAAAAACCTGCAAGAAGGTGCGGAGTCCAGTCCAATCTGGCATGAAGTAAGTCGAAAAAGAAAAGAAAACAAACAAACAGAATACGACAAGCAAAACTGGGGCACCCCAGTGTCCTCGGTGTAAACGATTCCCACACCCTCCAGGCGTAGGAGGGATGGAGGCTGTTTCCCAGAGGCCCCACGCTCCAAGGCTGCTTCTGCGCCCTGGAGCTTCCCAGGTGCTGCCAGCAAGCAAGGATCCAATGGACCCACCTCTGACAAGGACTGACACCACCCAGAGGAATAAAACTCGGACCTGCCGTTGTCTAGCAAGGTAGAGAGAATTTAGTGCATGGTGTGAGGCGAAAAGACCACAGAGAGACTTGAAGGAAGGTTTTTCTTGTTCCCAGATGAGAAAGATTAGGAACAGGCGAGAACTCAGTGGTTCCAGAATAAGTCCTAAAACAATTGTTTTCAAGATTATCTTATTGTTTTCATCTGCAGGCGAGTTCACCCCCCCGCAGACCCCCACCACACATTCGGGGAGGCAGCAACCAGAGTTGGTGGGTGGAAGCCTGGGGCTGCGGATCAGGCTCCAGGCAGACGCGCAGCGGGCGGAGAGAGTTCCCAGGAGCCACCACCCCCTCCTTCCCTTTGGGCCCGCCCAGCAAATTTCCTTCTGGGTTTCTGTCCCTGTCTTCCCTCCCTCCCCCTCCCCCCCGATATTTTCACTTTCTAAAACCATAAAAAAGAGATCAACTTCCCTAACTTCACGGGGCCCTTTTCAGTGACAAATATTGATGCCCAAAGTGTCTGCGCTCTCCCGCCCCCAAACGTTAAGAAAGGCGCCAGCGAGAGGGAGACATAAAAAGTTAACAATGCTGTGAAAATATGTTTGCAAAAAATAGACAATCGTTGGATTAAACGTATTCAAGTATGAAATAATGCCTTTTTGTGTCAAAACTTGGGCGATGGGCGGGTACAAAAGTTCCCTGTGGCAGCTACTTGCTCCCTTTGTGAGCCGTGCGCTTTGGCGTCTCCACTTGGGCGCATTACCCAGAGCCCTGTAAGCGCGATTGTTTCTCCCTTTCTAATGACATTTACCGGATCAAAACATGCTGTTAATTCGATCAGAAGGCTTCACCCTCCCTGACAAAGCCACAATAATTTCTCCTGAAGTTTGTTAAATTGACCAAAATTAGGCAAATGAATAGGGGTCTGTAGGCGCCCCCTCACGCAGGTGACGTCGCATAATGCTCGCCTGGGCCAGCTGCATTCCCCTTTTCTTCTCGACTCACTCTCCTCCGTGTTGCCCCCCAATAGTACCACCCCCTCACACACATGCACACACACATACACTCACACACACGCCCGTCTCTCCTCCACCCCATCCCTGGCATTATTAAAATTTAGCCCAATGAAAACTATTCATGCTTTTCAATGGACATTTTCCTATAGGATAATAGGCTACAAATTGAGCCTCTCCCCCCTTCCCGGAGAAAAGAGCCGGAGTGGGGGAGGAGAAAGAAGCGGACGAGTTGGTCAGAGACTAGGGGGGTGGAGAGTCGCGTGCCAAAGGCCCTCGGGAGGGGCGAAGCGAGGCGGGAGCCTCGTGTGCCAGCCGCAGCCCCACACCTGCCGGGATGTCCGGACAAATAAAGCGGTGTAAACAAAAAGGGGGGAGATGGACACGTCACCAAGTCGTGTGAGAAAAGCCTGGGAACAAACGGGGTGCCTCCGTCTCCAGGAGCTCTCCCTTGAACCCGGCGGAACAGCCTATTAAAGGCTTACTTAATTACTTTAATGACTCTGGACAGGCTTTAAAACGCACTCGGCGCTGGGACCGCAGGCTTGCTGGGATTTGTAAACAGGCGATCGTGTGAGACTCAGCGGTGGGACTAAAGGAAGCGACACTGTTTTGTGAGGGTCCTCGCCCCCCGGTGCCTGCGGCCACTGCGCCCCTGCGCTCCGCGCCTGCTAAGGCTGCAGGCGCTCGCTGGTCCGCCGGCCCCAGTTTCTCGCCTCCTATTCCAGAGGCGGCTGTTCCCATGCAAATGCTATTCCCGGACGGATCACGTGTCCTTTGAAGAGCCACGTGGATTAACAAAGCTGATCTGCCCCCAGCTCGCCCCCCTCGGCTGCTAAATTTTTTTCCCCTTAACTTCTTTAAAACTGACCTTGAATGCATACATGCTCCAAACGCAGAATCCCTAATCCTATGGAATAATTCAACTAGTGAGAATGCACTTGCAGTCCTAGATGACTGCTTTATAAAAGCAGCCTCCTCGGACCTGGGAGGCTGCAGTCTACCTGGGACACTCAAAGAGGCACGCGAGGTGGAACGTGGACGAGTGCCTCGCGCCACCGCCTCTGCCGAGGGCGCACGGAGACCAGGATGTCAGACAGGCTCAAGGAACGCAAAGTGAGTCCTTGCGCTCTGGTGGAGGAAGAGTGTGTCTCACCCACCGGCCACCTGGCTGGGTTGATGACAAAGATGTGCCACACAGGACAAGTGTGGAGGAATTCAAGTGGTTTGGAAAGGGGACACAGAGAGAAAGGACAATTGAGGAGAGGCTCGCCCTAGACGGCTGGTGGCCACCTCCTCAAAGCCCTGGCACTTAGCTCGGAGGAGTGGCAGGGATGTGTACGTAGGGAGGCTGAAAGGCAAGCGCGCCAGCACCGGCTCCAGAGAGCTTGGTTTAATGTGGTGGGCCAGGTTTGGGGTCTCTTAGGATTGGCGAATTGGCGAACCTCCCTGGCACACAGCCTTGAATGTCTCCTGGGCAAAGTCACCCTAAAAGTAAAAACTTCTGTTTACAGAGAACCCCGGTTTCTCATAAAGTGATAGAAAAGCGGCGGAGGGACCGAATCAACCGCTGCTTGAACGAGCTGGGCAAGACAGTCCCCATGGCCCTGGCGAAACAGGTAACGTTTGCGGTGTTGGGAACTCTCTACTGCCACTCCTCAGTTCTCTGCGGACGCAGCTGGCCTTAGGGAACTCGTCACTCTCCTGGAACTTGGCGCCAGCATCCTTCTGGCTGGTCCTCTGCAGAAAACAGAGTGCGGCCCAAAAGCTACGTGGGTCAGTGGTGGGTGGGACACAGCGAGCTTCCTTCCTCCTTTTGCAGAGTTCCGGGAAACTGGAGAAGGCGGAGATCCTGGAGATGACAGTCCAGTACCTCAGAGCTCTGCACTCTGCGGATTTTCCCCGGGGAAGAGAAAAAGGTGGGCAAAGGAAACCTGGGCAGGGAGCTTGCGCCGCGCGGGGACCTGGGGCCTGGAAGTAAAGGAGGGTCCGGGAGCAACTGGCTAGAGCGAAGCAGTCAGAACCTGTCCTGAGAATGCACCTACTAGGTACCAAGGGGGGGGGACATCTAAAGATGCAGGTCTATTGCTCCTCCCAGGTGGGGTTTGTTGGGGGCAGGGATGTAGTCAGGCTCCTAGGGAGACTAAGGAGACAAGAGTGAGAACCTCAAATGGGAATCTAGCCCAAACTGTGTACGTGTGCCCCTTCTCTTTTCCTTTCCTCCTTCCGACCGTCTTTCTTGCCAACCCGGCAGAGCTTTTAGCAGAGTTTGCCAACTACTTCCACTATGGTTACCACGAGTGCATGAAGAACCTGGTGCATTATCTCACCACCGTGGAGCGGATGGAGACCAAAGACACCAAGTACGCGCGCATCCTCGCCTTCTTGCAATCTAAGGCCCGTCTGGGCACAGAGCCCGCCTTCCCGACTCTCTCACTCCCAGAGCAGGATTTCTCCTATCAGCTACATCCCGCGGGTCCGGAGTTTGCCGGCCACAGTCCTGGCGAGGCCACCGTGTTCCCGCAGGGGGCTACGACGGGGTCACTGCCCTGGCCTCACGGTGCGGCCCGCAGCCCAGCACTGTCTTACTTGTCCAGCGCGCCGGTCCCTCTCCCCAGTGCTGCACAGCAGCACAGCCCCTTCTTGGCTCAGGTGCAGGGCTTGGACAGGCATTACCTCAATCTGATCGGCCATGGCCATCCCAACGCCCTCAACCTGCACACGCCCCAGCACCCCCCGGTGCTCTGACACCCACCTACTGCCTAAATTACTTTGAGGTTTGGTGGCGGATTGAGACAAGCACTGTATATGTTGTACATGTGTAAATAGTGTGTCAACAAAAACTGGATGGGAGAACGCCAAGAGCCAAGTAGCTTTCTGAAGGACCTTCCCTACCAATAAACACGTTGTGCGAAAGACCCCAAAATGGAGTTCTTTGTTACCTTCTGCTCATCCACAAACCGTCCACCCCAAGTGTCTTATAAGGAAACACGCGGCTGCTAGGAGCTCGGGTGGTGACATTCAGTAGTTTACAGAGGAGGCTAAATAGAAGCTTAAGCAGACATTAGAGTTGTCCTTTAGGCTTAGGATACTGTAGGAGACTCCTCGGCTCTGGGATGCTCAAGCCCATACCCTCCTCTCTTGTATCTGACAAGCGCAGAAGCCTGGAACTTGGCACTAGGTTCTCAGACTATGCAAATCAAATGACAACCCATAAACTGGTTTGGGCCAACTTTTGCTCCTTGGGACCTGGAGGCCCTTCTTACCTCTAGGCGACCTCACACAAGCCCCAGGTCTAGGAAATGACACATCCCAGGCCGATCTAAAGAGAAGCTGAGTCCACTACCTCAATAAGTTCCTGTGTTAAAAAAAAATCAGTGGATGGAGCAAACGGCATTCTCGGTTATGTCTTAGAAACAACGTTCATAGTTTGTTTCCTTTCTTCGCATGACAATCACCGGACAGCCTAGGATTTGGGGAAGTGGGCATTGCCTTTTACGCACAAGTCAACCACGCTTGGGGGGGGAGAGGGCTCTACAGAAGCCTGGTAGAAGCCAGCACACACAGGGAAGATGTGACCCGCAGGGACTCCCCGCTGACTTGGCACTGGAGCCAAAAGCTGGGTCCTTCGCTGGAGCTCTCCAGTCTGGAGAGAAGGGTGAAGCCCTTCTCTAGGTTGAAATTTATTTTAGCCTCCCTCCGCACAGAGCGTGGTGGGCTGCCATTTTTCAGGCATTGTGGTTTTTGCAAAAGACGTTGATTCTTCAAGGAATCGTGCGATTTTCACTTCCAAAGGCTATGGGCTTTGTCCACAAAACAGTGACACATTTAAAAGAGCAGACCACCCTGACATTTTTCCCAGATCCAAACAGCAAAACTGACTTCCATGTTGTTTTATATCAACAGGCCAAATAAAGCATCTGCCAGGGAAAATAGTGGAGATTATTTTTTTCCATCGTTGATTTTCCCCCCTTTGAATATTGGTCCTGTGAACACTGGTACCCTTTAAACAAACAATTTAATATGGTGTAGCATTCTTTTCCTGTTTCTCAGAGTCATTTAGTTGAAGGAGGGCAAGGTGACTTTCTCCCTGATGAGAATAGTAAATTGACTTATTCCCTTTCTCAGACAGGGTTTAAGAGAGGCCTGACCTACTTACTCTATTTACCAAGGTCATAAAATGGGTTAACCTGCAATTTGTAAGCCATTAAACTTTATTACATAGAAGCACACAAATAAACAAAACCTTTCATTACATTGCAATATATATACAATGGGAGTGGGGGAATGTGTACATTTTAGTAAGTATCTTGCATGGAAGAGATTCTTGAAATGACATATCTATGACATGGGAATCATCTTCCTCCTTATGAACTGGTAAGAGCCTGAGTGTGGACACTTGTGGGGAAGCAGCAGGCCTTCCTGGGTCACAAGTGCACATGGGGCAAAATGAGATAAAAATGAATTATGCACAAATGAGAGAATGGATGGTTCCCATTATTGCAACACATGTCTTACACCCATTTTCAACAGTGCTGGATACAGAATATGAAGAAAGCCTTTCAAATGCCTCTAACCACCTCCAGCAGTAAGCTGATCTGAATTCCCCCTGGCAGTGAAGCATTAAAGATATAGTGTTACCCTGGAAATATAAATTATTAATATATTCAACATTTCTATCACTCCTCAACTGTTAACCAAATTAGACAAAACTTTCTTTTGCTAAGTAGATTTTCTCTTTAGGATTAGCTTTGGGAGAGCACAGGGCCACCACAGAAAAAAAAAGTGTGGGGGGAGTCATTTACATATAATTTTGCAAACTTCCACTGGTCCATGACAGTCTTTGTACCTCAAATGTTGGTATTCGTGATTTTTTTCTTTCCTTCTTATTTAACTGTGGAGGATAAAAGCCTGCTTTGGATTTACAATGACTTTAGGATAAAAGTCACCCTTCCCTTTCTTTCCCTGTGTGTGTGTGTGTGTTGTCTTTTTTTCGGAAAATTTCATGCAAAGTCCCAATTCTTTAGGCTTCTCCAAAAGTCAATCTTGAAATATTTCATCTTTGCAATGGACTGAAAACATCACTACAAAATGGAATCAATTCAGATTACGTGGTGACATTAATGTGCTCTTATTCCACTTTTTTTGATGACACACTCCCCCCAGCTGCTGTGCTCTTCACCCACCCCCTCCAACCCTACCCCCCTCTGTCTGAGTTTCTTAGGCTCAATCCTTCTACTCTTTCTTTAAGTAAGTTGTATAGTAATGGTTTCCAAGAGAGGCCCAACCAAACCCAGAAATAACAAAAAACAAAAACCCATGGGTTTGGCTGGAGGTAAGCCATTGTGATGCCTCTGAAAGGGGAACCTCTTGTTCCTTGGGCTTCATCCTTGAGTGGGCAAGAATAAAAATAATCATCCCCATGAAATCAAAGGTTTTTCTTGAGACGCTCGAGGAACAAAGCTCATGGCTGGTGCTTTGGGCGGTCCTGTGGCTCTGCAAGGCGGCAGGAGTAGCTTCCAGGAGCCCTAGTTACACTGCAGAAAGGGTGGCGATACAGAGCTCACTTGTGCTTCCAAGCATTGTTGAACAAAGACAGCCCCATGTATAGTGGGGGCCCCTCTAGTCTGGGCTGCTAGATGCCAGGAAAAGAAGGTGAAGGAATTATCTGGAAAGACAGGGGCTTCTCTGGTTTTGGTTTTGAATGAGTAAGATTGTGAAGTGCATAGCAAGCCAAAATAAAAGAATTAATAGTTACTCAGTCAATAGAAAAATAGATGATAGATATACAGAGATAGATATAGGTGATAGAAAGATAGATGATAGAAAGGAAGATAGACAGACAGAGATATAGATGATAGAGATGATAGACAGATAGAGCTATAGATAGATAGATGATAGGAAGAAAGTCAGATAACAGACAGACAGGTAGATAGCTGGCATAACATCATCAACTCAGGTACTCACAATGTGCAGCAGGAAGCAACTGGAGAAACGGATAGGAAATTCTTAGGAACCGATAATGGATGTCTTTAAAGACTCACTCACCAAGAAGATTGGGGGGGTTGTTTATGCATTGGGAGCTTAATCGGTATTTGTGGGATGACTGGCTCACCGAATGAACTGCCAGGCAGAGCCAAGTCTCTTAGAATTCTGAATCAGAGACTCTCAAATTTCTCACCTCTGCCATTAGTCTCATCCTGGGCCACCAGGAAGCAAGTGACACTCATCTGGGCATCTGTGTATACACTCTACACACACACTGAAGATAATTAGAGAAGACAATTACTTGTTCTGTTTTTCCCACCTGTGTTCTTACAGAAGGCGCCAATCAGTGCCTGCCTGGCTTGGTTAAGGTGGTTAGCTCTTTTTGCAGGTAACCACACAGACAACAAATCCAAGAGTCAGGTTCATAACTAACCTCATGAGATCATGTCCTTTTGTGTGGAATACCTACAAGGCTGAATCAACCCTGACTTGGTCCTATTTCTGCTCCATTAGATACTCAAACTATGGTGTCTGGAGCCAGTTTCTAAATTTGCACAGTGCCCAAATGTTGCTACAGACACATATCTGTTATGACATGATCTACAGCATAGGACTATTGAACATGCATATCTCATCAGGTTGCTGTTCTAATTTGACTCCGAGATGTCCTCCAAGGCTTATATTTTATACACCTACCCAATCCTCAGCTAATGTTACTGGTTTTCTTTTGGAAGGCTGTGGAACCTTTCAGAGATGAGCCAATCTGTAGTGAAAGGGGAGCGCAGGCCTGTTTTTCATCCCGCCCGGTTCCCGTA
>LOJH01005902.1:0-27819 GCA_001685095.1 Ellobius talpinus | reverse complement strand
CCTTTGAAAGAGCAGACAATGCTCTTAACCTCTGAGCCATCTCTCCAGCCCCATAATGATTTTTTGTTTTATCTTACTATTATCTCTTAGAAGCCTGTACTTTTCTAATGAGAGATGAAAGAGAGTAGATCTGCATTACAATTTGAGGGGAGGTGGAGAGGAATGTGGAGGGAAAGCCGTAATCAAGATATAATGGGTGAAAATTGTGGTCTTTTGGCACCTTAAACTCAATAAAACCCATTTTCTCAGGATCCCAGTGCAGTAATTTGATTTATACAATGAGTTCGATTTTGCATGGGCTTCTGCTTGGGTTTCACCTTCCATTCCTGTGTTGTAACAAAATCGTCATTTTTTAAAACTATTAATTACTAAGGGGATGTTCTAAGCTTACTGATAAAAACAGTTGTAGAAACTGGAATCTTAGTTATGTTACTTAAAATCATGAAATTTACCTATGCTGTTTGTGTAGAAAATAATGTTGTCCTTCAACCAAGAAACCTAAAGAGGAGTTAAATCACAAACCTGAGGGAAAGTTCTTATACAAATAGTAGGCATTTAATTTCATTTCCTTCATCAAGTTCAGTCATTTTTGTTGGATTGTTTTAGACTCTACCAAGCACTTCTGCACAGACAGATGGAAAGAATCTAATGATCAGTGACTACAATGTGGTTCACTGGAGACTTCCTTAAATTAATTATCTGTGGCTCTTTATTACAAAAATCCTAAGGTGAATAGAAAATGTCCATAGTGTTTACTAATGGGTTTCTATTAAGTTACTCTATAAGGAACAGTTTAAAATCCTAATAAGCTTGCTAACTCTTTGAGTTGTGTGTGGCATAAGCAAAGCTTAGGTTTCAAGCGTTCATTCTCACCGGAGCCGTGGTCTCTTTGTCACTCCTCACACTGAAAATTTTAACTGCTTCTATGTTTCAAAAGGAACTGCAGCCTATTCTGAATTTGAAGTTCATGAACTGGCAGCTAGGGATTTAATTTCTCAGAAGCTCCCCCTATGTCGGTTCCATTCATTATCCAAAGTCTTAGAGGAGTTTCCATTTCTGTGTTACCAGATAACTTTGCTTTGGATCCATCAATGCTTTACCTAGTTCCATATTAAGCAAGCAGAGATTTACAATATTTTCACTTTCTTTTGTGCTACCAATTTAGCAATGTACTGACTTGATCACTTAATTTGTTATTCTGCAGCAATCTGTATAAAGTGACTTCTGCTGTCTTGGTGTAATTTGGATACAATTTTTATTAATGCCTATTCAAATCCAGAAACACTTGTTTTATCTTTTTTTCCTAAGAAGAAGTATACTCAGGTGCAACTTACAATTCTTTCTCAAATATCTTTTTCTTCTCAATGTATCTTCAGAAAAGTCTGAATCTCAATCTCACTTTTCCACCAAGTAGAGTACTTAGGAAAATCAATTAAATAAATTAAAATGCAAACGAATGCTTCATAAGGAGGAAATAGATTTACCCAGCCAAAAGGACAGGCTTGCATCTGCTCTGGCTTGCTGTTTTTCTGTTCTTGTTCATAATTTTATTATATGTTTATCTACCTCGTGTGTCTATGGGAACCACCATATGTGTGTAATGCTGCATATGTGGAGGTCAGAGGAAGACTTGTAGGAATCGACTCCCTCTTTACACTATGTGGATTCTTAGGCTGGAACTCAACTCTTCAGGCTTGGCAAAAACTTTCTAGATTGATTGAGCCATTTGTCTGGCCCAGATTCTTCTGTTGTTCTTCTCTGTTCTTTACTGGTATTTTGTTTAGGGTCTACATTGTGCATATGCCATCATCCTCATGCCTTCGTTTCCTTATACCTCTTAAAGAACTGGATTGATAAATAGTAGGTATTTTTGTCACCATGTATCAAAATACTAAAAGGATGGATATTTGCAACACTAGGTCATTCTATATCAGATGCCAAAGAAAAACTTCTGAACTCCTTACTTAAGGTCTCACGGTACTCAAGTAAAGACAGCAGATGAGCTGAACTCTAAGGAGGCCCTGGGAGCAATGGTTCTCAAGCTTGCTGATGCTGTGACCCTTTAACAAAGTTCCTCATGTTGTAGGGACCCTCAACTATAAAGTTAATTTTTGCTACTTTATAACTGTAATTTTACTACTGAATTGTTTTGTAAATATATGATATGCAGGATATCTGAAATGTAACCCCAAACAGGTTTCAATCCACAGGTTGAGAACTGCTTCCCTAAAAAATACCTGGCCCCATGCTAATTTAAAATATTAGCAGAATCATGTTCCTTAGGATTATGAAACTGAGGTTCCTATTTACTACAGTATATTGTTTATGGATTATCATTTTATTGAATCTCCACATTATATCCCACAGGTGTCTTCTAGCTTTAACAGTCTCACCGACATATACAGATTCTGGGGGCTTATTAAACCACAGAGTTTATTGGAATTTCCTCCAGGAATATGGGTGGGGGGTTGTTTACAGAATCATGCATGACTCAAAGACAGTTGCATCTCCATATAGCCCACACCAGCAAGCAAATCTTGTTAATGCTTCATTGTACAGTAACATGCCCTTTACTTCATTAGAGGCCATTCTTAGTTTTGCATAACACACAATCTACTATAATATAAAGTCTGATAGAAACTTTAAAGTTATTGATTGATACTGATAGCAATGAAATACATTGTACTACTAATCACACTACATATGTGCACATACACACACTGAAAGGGGGTGTTTTGGGTAAGTGCATCATATTTTTTTCAAAAAGTGACTCTATTTAAAATTGTATCATATTTCATTAGCAGAAAGATGGATTTAAGCTATAAAACTTATGGAAAACAGTATTTTTAAAGTAATGTTGGGAAATAGGATTACTTTATATTTCCCTTTTTGGAAACTCATTTGTAATATTTTTATGTTCTGAAACGTTTTCTATCAAAATTGGTATGATATACATATTTAATGAGCTGTCTGATTTTTATTAAGGTAGTATGTCTGGGATTCCTTTCTTCATTATTGTCTTTATTAAGTGTATAGGTGAATTCAGAGTCAGCATGGTCTTGTTTTTGATGAGGCTGAGTTTTGAGATAACATTTCATTATGTAGCACAGACTAGCACTCAACATTGAAATTACACTTTATTCTACAGAGCACTGAGATTATAAGTGTGGAAATATGTGTATGGAAGATCTAGTTTTATTATTTAAAAAAGGCTCAGGAATTTAATTTAAAATTATGACTAACAGGTGCATCTTACATTTGTTCCTGTCATCAAAGAGCCCACAAGTACAAATGACCATTTATAGTAGTTTTCATGGTAACCACAAGATGGCAGTACTAAAGTAAGTTTTGCCTGACATGAAAGGCAACCACAGATTGAACTGTGAAGTGTATTAAGTACTTGCATTTTATCACAAATGTTTTATACTTTTTTATGATTGCTCACAAATGAAACAAATTTTAAGGCTGTATAGTTTTAAATGTTCAAAGTTCTGAGTATTCTTTTAGAAGTAGTCGCTGTGACTTTTTCCCTTTGAACTATGACTTTTTACTCTCACCGTCTTTTAACTTCAAAAGTGTTAAGTGTCGTTGAATCTGCTCTACTTGAATATGAGACAGAATTTTCCCCTAAAAACTTGAACCTGATGAAAATTTCCCAAGAGTGATTCTTTCAGGTCAGTTAGTTTCCTAAAGGAACCATAATTGAAGTCAAGCATGTCTGGAAGCTTAGAATATCAGGAATTCAAAGCTGTCATCAAAGCTTAAGAGAGGTCAAGTTCTGGACTACATGAGACCTTGTCTCAGAAACCAAACCAACCAACCAACAAACTTCTAATTGATTAACCAATGACATTAAACTCTGTAATTGCACCCTGCCTGTCCTTCCCCTTT
The DNA here is from genome assembly GCA_001685095.1 of Ellobius talpinus. NCBI lineage: Eukaryota > Metazoa > Chordata > Mammalia > Rodentia > Cricetidae > Ellobius > Ellobius talpinus. Next base: position 23,928 of record LOJH01005902.1, on the reverse strand, counting down.
CTAGTGCTGCCCACAATCTGACAATATAAAGCTGATGCAATTATTTACTAGCATTGGACTTGCTTCTTTATAAACAATGAAGACTATCAACTTTGCCTGTCACCATGGCTCCAGTACTCAGAACAATGCCTGACGTACAGCAGGCACTAAGTTCAAAATTACACACTAAGTTAATGGGGGAAATGAATATAAAGATTTTTTATCTATCCCCATCAAGTATTTTTTGTTAGATATTGCTAATATTTAGGTACATGTGAGCTTTCTCTTCTGCACTGCCAAGTTAAAAATTTGATACTATAATTCTGGTTACAGTCAATTTGAGATGTAGGTCAACTCTGAAATTCCAACTCCATGCCATTGTACATGAAAGCGCTATTTTTTTAAAAAAATAATTCTGCCAATACCTTTGTTTTTTTACACAAAATGAAAAATCATTCAGCTGCCAGCCAATATGTTCTTTCTTGCAACTGTATTTTCTATGATCTATCTAATTTCATACAACTACCAGTTCTTCTATTTAAATCTAAAATTGCTGTCACAGATAATGGAACACTAACTCTTTCATGATTCAGTTTTGAAGTACTTGGTATGAGAGGTGATTTTCTACATATTTGAAAGAATACGAGTATAACAAGCATACATCTTCACTCATACAACAGTTTATTCTAGCAAGTGATTTTATATCCATTCATATCTTTCTCTTTATAGTGATATAATGTAATATGGCACAGATATTCAATGACTTGGACTACAAATTGTGTATAAGTGTTAGAGTTAACTTGATATATGAAATCATTCTGAATAGATGCAGTGACAGGTAAATTTACTTGTATTTTAAAGCAAATAAAAAGTTTAATTATATTGTAAAATTTGATGGGTATAATACACCTCGTCTATTTCATTTTTGTTGTTTTCTGTAACAAACATTTTAACAAAGTGGAATCCCAAAGATTGTCTTTGGGATAAACAGAAAAACACTTGGATAAACAGAAGTACTTCAAAAATAGATTGGACATGCTCATTTTTTTTACATATTCTTGTCCTGATTTATGAACTTAAAACTCAAAGAGACACTATTTAACTATTTAATGCTCATTTCAGGGTTTAAGCACCCCACACAAAATTTGCAAACATAGCCTGGATGTGCTATGGGCTTTTTTTTCTATATAACCAGCTGGCTTAAAATACCCATAAATTTAAGTCCATCATTTTTTTAAGTAGTAAAAATAAAGGCAGTAGCTAATCAATCTTAATTTTTGTATAGCATTATAAAATATTTTATTTTGTGATCATTTAATTTTTATTCCATTAGCTTCAAAAATGTTTAAGTTTGTACAATTTGTGTCTGCCAGTTTTTTTTTTAGTTTATTAAAAACAGCCAAATGAAAGAGTTCTTTATTATTAAGTAAAGAGAGCAAATTTAAACTGTCAGTAACTACCAGCTAGAAATCTGGGTTTCAACTCAGAAGAGAAATATCTAAGAACTGTATATATGTATAAATTGAATTCAGTGAAACCCAAGACCTATTTTGAAGTGTTTATTATTATCACATAGAATCTCCTTGCAAGTGTTTGGTCTTCTTGATAAAATAATTTTTAAATGGGCTTAAGAGGTGTTCAAAGACTGTTTAATGGATCAAGAGAAAAAGAACTGGGTGGCAATCAGGAGATCTTGGCAGCTGGGAGAAAGGAAATAGGGGAAAGAGCAGAGGAGGAGATATCCAAGTAGGATGAGAAGCAGACAGCTGTAACAGCAGTAGCACTTTGGAAGACACTGTAAGCACAGAGGGAGAAAAAAATAATGGGATGACCAGAGCCTTTGATCCTTGTTTGTACTTTGAAAAGACACAGAATTATGTCCCTTCAGTGGGATATGTGTCTTTGATGTGAAAGTAGCACTTCATCTTTTTTGGTTAAACAAAGAAGTAATATTTAGCCTTAATATTACCAGGTTTAGCTGCCTCATCAACTAAGCATTGCTCTGGGTGACTTAGAAATCAAGGCATGTCTAAACTAGAATGGAATAATAACTAATTAACTAAATATATAGTTATATATATAGTCATATATAACTAACTATATATGATATATAGTTATTAATTAGTTATATAGTTAATTAACTATATAAAATTATCTATAATTTATCTATAAAAATTATCTATAAAATTATCTATAAATTAATATATATATAATTGCTGCCTTCCATTTTGTTTGCTTTGGACCAGAAAGAAATAACTTACAACATAACAACATATGCTTCTGTCATTGTACCTCTTGGTTTTGTGAATCTGTGGCCAGTTTAATGCTCTTGTCATTCCCCCCACCTTTCAGTTAGTTTGAAGAAGCCTGTGGGGTTTCATCACTTACTCCATACTTGAAAACAGGTCGTTAGCAGACAATGGAATATTTTTCCATTACAGTGTTTGAAGTCTGTTTCTTTTAATTACTTTAAAATTTCCTGTTTACCAAGACATGACTAAATTCTGATCATGCCATTTGTTTCTAAGGAAATGTTGTGCTGGTATCCCTATGTCTAAGACAATGCTGAAGAAACAGCTGTAAGGGCATTTCATACCCTTTCTTCCTACCTAGCATTGCTCACTTGAAAATGTTTAAGGCAGAGGAGATCCCTAAGAGAATTTGTACTTAAAGGGTAAAGACAACCATTTAGATTTGCAACGTACTTTAACTGTGTTATTTCCAGGAGAACATGATATCAAAATATTCAAACAATATTAATACCATCACTAAAGACTATTGGAAAGTATGTGCATGTTTAGCAAATCACTTATTACTTACTTACTATTATCCCAAATGGATGGCTGAAAATTGTGGATTTCTGCTAAGGGTGGTTATATGGTAGACATTAAGCAGATGTAGGTGACCAGAGCGTGTATCTATGCTGCACTAGATACTGAAAAGCTAGATTTTTTCAACTACAAGAAATGCTTTCTTGGAGCTGAAGAGCTGGCTGAGTTAGTAAGAGCACTTTGTGTGCACATATGAGGAGCAGGTTCAGATCCTAGCATCCAGGTAAAAAATCACCTGGCCTCCCACATCTATAACCCCACTGCTTGTATACCAACACACAAATCTGTGCATATACCACACACACACCACAACACACAAATCTGTGCATATACCACACACACACCACATAGAAACACCACATCACACATATACATACTGAAATATAAATCACACACATAAAACATAACATCTCATATGAGCCATTTGTTTTCATGATGCAATTAATTTCTGACTAAAAGGGCCCCTTTCTATCTGTTAGAGTGTATCAGAGTCCATCTCACTTGACTGACAAGGAAACCGTGTTGCAGTCCAGTACAAATGTAAGCAACTGAAACTTAATGATGTTGAGATTTCTTTTTTTACAATACTATTTTTCCTTTGAATTTTTTAAAATAAGTTTTTTATTACTCAAAATATACTCAGTGGCTGACATTAAGACATTATTAGCTCTACTTACTTTTTTCTTATATTTTATTATTTAAAGCTATTTAAAATTTAAATATATTTTCACCATATTCTTCCCATCCCCACAGTCTTTCCAGATCCTCTCCTCCTCCCAAACGACCCAACTTTACGTTCTTTCTCAAAAATAAACAAAATAAAAATTAATACAAAAACAAAACCTCCAAAATCATTAAAACATAATAAAATAACACCCAAACAGAGAGAAAATACTGTAACCAACACACACACACACACACACACACACACACACACACACATAAAATAAAACCAGTGAGGTCCATTATGTTAGTCAGCTACTCCTGAATATGAGGCCTGTCCTGGAATGGTTGATATACCCAGTGTCACACCATGGGAAAAGACTGATTTTCCCTTTTCCCACTGTTATAAGTGACACTTCAGTTGTCACACTTTACCCTAGTGTCTGCATATTCACTAATTCATTCATTTTATAAAATATAACAAAATATAATAAGATAAAACAAAAACTATCACAGTGAAGTTGGATAAGGCAAGCCAACAGAAGGAAAAGAGCCCAAAAGAGCACAAGAATCAGAAACTCACTCATTCACACACTCGGGAGTCCCATAAAAACACTAAACTGCAGGGGGAGTAGGAGAGAGAAAAGGAGGAGATGGCTGGCTGTGCCAATGGCCGGCTTGTTCCAGGGTAAGTCTCTTAAACTTCATGGGGTGTGTCAGTGTGGGAAGACAGCTCTTCCTTCATAGTGCCATGGTCAGGCTCACCTATAGTGATGAAGCATATTCCTGCCTGCTGTAGATAATGCTTAATAAAATGGAAGTAGACTTTAAAAAAATGTAAAGTGTACAAGGTTGAGTGATATCAAAAGATAATTTTGCATGGTAATGTCAGCTATTAATGAAAGTAAATTAGTTGCAAGAATATTTTCTCTGGATTTGTCAAATGCAAATGGACTAGACATTGTTGATGTACTTATTGTCTGTATATATTATATATAGGTATTTTGCTGATTGTATATAATCTATTTTATTTAGTTATTATAGCCATCTTTTTATTTTAGCCAAGAGAAACCCTTTAAACTGGAAAACTCATACATATATGCGTGCTTAGGACCTGGTGCAGACTCATGCAGGCCCTGTGCAGGCTGTCTCAGTCTTTGTGTGGTCATATGGGCCTTGCTCAGTTTACTTAGAGGGTTTTGTTCTCCTGTTGTCCTCCACCCACTCTGGCTCTTACACTCTTTGTGCCTCCTCTTCCAAAAGGAAGGATCTTATCATCATTTAGTGGTGTATCCTAAGGTCTAGAACAGCACCACCCATATAGTGTCTTTTAAACAATTGTAATAAGCACATACATTATTTTCTGCTACACTCTTCTAAATGTGTTAGCTTTTAATCTGCTAAAGTGAAAATAATTTTCAAGATCTGTAGAACATACTACATGATAAATTCTCTTCATTGCATTATGTTAAGTCACCCCACATCACTTCATCATGTTAGTATATCCGCAGTAATTATAAATATTGAGTTTTGCATTTACAAAGCAGAGTCCTTTAGCTTAAACCTAAAAGTGGTTATTTGGAATATAAGGAAAGATGGTTCATTGTCACATTTAAAAATATAGTATGTATAACAACACTGACTATAATTTTGTTACATACAGAAAAAGGTGCATGTTTATGTATGTAGCTGTTTTTAAAATTATTTTATTTCTCATAATTAAAATATAATTACATCATTTCTCTTTTCTTCTCCCTAAGCTTCCCATACACTCCTTCTTGCTGTTTTTTAATCTGTAGCCTCTTTATACTTATTAATTCTTACTACATGCATGTATGAATGTGTATGTATAACATATATACATATATACTTCTAAATATAACTTACTTAGTCTGTATAAACATTACTGGTATGTAGGTGCATGTATTTTGTTAAACATAATTATAACTTACTCAGCATTATATGCAGTTTAGAAAAATAAAGCACTATTTAAATGCTATTTCTCTGATCCCAAGAAATACAACTTCCTGAAATAAAAGAATGTAATACTCTTGACAGCCCTAGCACACATGATTTAAATAGGCTACAATGTCGTATGTGAGGCAAAATTTTCACACTGTATCCCAATGGTGAGTTATAGCGAATATATTTCCTTTATAAAATTTTGATGTGTGTAGAGGTTTCAAATGGGTAATGAATACATATAATAAAAGTTTTTTCCAGCCTATTTAGTCACTAATATTGAAAAATTATGCCCAGCCAAGCATAATGGAACCAATTGCCCCTCAAGATATTTATAAACAGTGCCAAATTAGAGCTATGGCTTACAATGAGTCTATGGCTAAATGAGTCTCTGCTTTTGTACTTTCCTGGAGAGCGTAGATGATAGAGCTTAAGTCCTCAGATACTGTTGTTAAGTGGGAAAGGTGGTATTGACAAAAAGACTAATATATTGCTATTGGAAATGTCAATCACCTAAAGGTAACTTTTCTCAGAGTGTATTATCATAACATCTATTCCATAAAAAGTCATCCAAGAAGAATGGCACCTGTAGCATTTTATATCATTGACAAAGACAAATATTTTGCTAAGAAAAATACACCATTCACATTTAGAACAATAAAATAGTATTTTTGTTTTGTTTTCTTCTGTTTGTAACAGCAGAACTTGTAGCACGTCAGGTACTTAAAAATAAAAACCTAGGTTAGTGTGAAGGTTTTTACTCCTAGGAAGCAATGTTCTTCATGCTACAACATGAGAGTATATCTCATTTGGAACATAAACTAACTTTCAAGAAACTTTCTAATATGCACATAATAGAATGGATAAAAGTCAATATTTTTCTTGGACCGCATCTTTCAGACTGTAATTAAGAGGATTCTGTAATACTTGATTAATCTATCATTTTCTCTTTCCCATTCGTTGCTATTTTACACTTCATCATACAATTCTAAAATTGTGAGTACATTCTTATAAAACTGCATTTTATAGAAATAAATAAAACAAATTTATTAATTACAAAACAATTATCATATGCAGCAATCATTTTATTTTCCAAAATATTTTCATCAATTACTTATTCAAATTAGTTTTTATTTGGCTTTTTAAAATCACCTTTAGACAAAACAACAGAGCATGGTAACAGCAGAATTGCCCTCCAGTTAGTCCATGTTAGACTATGAATCTATGTGATAGTAAACTGCGTCTCTACTGCACTTGAGTGGAAGGAAAAATCGAGACTGATTTTATATAGAATAATCTTGCAATGAGATATGATAGCAAGTGTTGCTGTTACGAAGCTTCTGTTATTCCACAAATGGGAACAATTCTCCAGATTTTCAGTTATCAGTCTTTGACAGAGGTTTTAATATTTGGCAAGTCATTTTTTCCACTTGGAAAAAAATGATTGAACAATGGCTTTGGAACATCATGACATTGTTTTGCCTTATCAAGTTGTGATGAAAGGTGATGACTTTAAAAAATGTGCACTTAAGGCATATCTGTTTCTTTCACCACCTCCAACAAACATACGCAGGCATGGGCACACAGACAATTACTCACACATTAAATTCATAAAGAAAAAGTTTTGAGAATTTGTATTATTCCAAACTTCTTACCATACTGTATTTGTAAGTTAAAGTGTATAGGGGAGTATAATTTACAGATTTCTCTATGAAACTAGTTAGAAAAAATTAAAGTGAATATGTATTTAATATGTTATTTGAAATTTTAACTTTAAAGAGAAGTTTAAAAATAAACATATCTGTCACTCTTAATGCTGACAACATCTGTTGCAAGGATAATGGAACAGGTGCAAAAAATTAGTGTTTCCAAAATTGATCAACAAACACAGTTCCTCAGGTTGTGATGACCACCAAGCATAAAATTATTTTCATTGCTACTTCATGACTGTTATTTTGCTACTATCATAAACTGTAATGTAAATATCTGTATTTTCTGATGGTCTTAGGCGACCCCTGTGAAAGGATCATTTGATCCCCAAAGGATTGACACACGGGTTGAGAATCGCTGTTCTAGCTGAAATTTAAGATAATAAAATGAAATGTGAATTTTAGTGTGCCTCAACACTGTGCAGTATTGCTTAAAATACACTTTTCTGTAATTATTTTAAGCACAGTATTTTTAAAGTCAGAAAATTACAAATTGTTAATTTTGTCTTAAATTTTTTTCATGACTTGATGTCTTCTCCTAACTCTTCCATCTATGAAAGTAGAAAGAACAGATGCTAAAGATTGCATGCACATTGGTTTATAGGCTGTTTGGGCTGCATAATGAAAAGATTCCAAAATCACTCTCATGCTCCTTTTAAGTCAGGATGTATACTCAGGTGAACCTCATGCGTTACATTCAGTTAGCAATGACAAGAAGATTCTACCTGTAATCTTTGATTTTGACTTCATAATGACATTGGTGAAATCACTGAGACCCAAAGAAGTTTGATTATTTATTCTAAGCAACACATCAACTGAGTAATAAAGTTATGTCTGAAAACATACCATCTCCTACCCAGTCTAATGACCAACTATTGCAAAATAGGATTTTAATGTGATGCATTTAAAATTCAAATTATACAAATTCAATTTGCTTACTGAACTTCTGTATTTCTCATACATCTTTGTTGTTTCCAATGAGCCTGTTTTGTATAGGTATTGTCACTAACTGGTGTCTTAAATATATTTTCTTGTAATGTGTCATACAACAGTGGCAGAGATTGCTTTTCCTTGATGTAGAATTGAAAACCTGGAAAGACTAATCGATCCTTTAACTCCAAATTAGTGTTTTTGTTCGTTTCTTTCATCTTTATCCAGGAGTGTCTAAAGCTGTGAAATGAAGAACTGTTGGAGAGATGAGGAGTTAAGAGTTCATTCGGCTGTCCAGATGTATCCAAGTACCCGATTATTTGGCAATAAATACATCTGGGCAACTGATTGAACTTTTCGCTTTTCTTGACTCAGCTGGAGCTTCTACAACATACAAGGCCTGCTAGACAGCCCAGACTACATGAATTCTTTAATCAAATGAGACAGGAAGGAAGAGCTCCCTGTGCATGAAGGGACTTCATTGTAAACTTAAGGGGATATGCATTTTTGTACACAGCTATGTTGGATTGATTGTATGTACCTTCACAAAACTAAAAAGTATTTTGTTTTAAGCTTGTAAAACTATCAGTAACTAGAAAAGTATTCTCATTAGTGGTAATTGTCAAGTGCCTATATTGCAGTGGAAAATGACTGACTGTATTTGTGATTAATACTAGCTAGGATAGCCTCAATCTATGGCTACACACAGCTATAAATCTGTCTGATATATTACCTCTAGTTACTCTTTATCTTACTATAAAATTTCAGTTCATTCACAGAAATGATACACCCCTGACATGTTTATTGCCTGTCTATTGTGCTAGAATGCAAACTCTACTAGAGCAGGGTTATTTCTGCCTTGCCTTTCACCCCATGAATGACATCTTGTGGAGTGCAGAGCACATAATGAGTAATCAATAAATGCTTGAACACATAAAAATTTGGCTGTACAGCTTTCAGTTTTGCAAGTCAGTTGGAATTGATCTCCAACACATACGTTAAAATATGGTTTCTCCCTTCATTCTGATCTTTAGGAGCCTGTAGTTTATTTTGCTATAAGGATACTTAGGCCAAGATAATTTATGCAGAATTCTGCTACCACCTATGTAGAAATGGTTTCAAACTGCTGGGCATACTACCCACTATGACAGATTCCCTCAATGTTTGTTACTACAACTGTGGAATTATTTGCAATAGTAACTTGAGTTCTATTAAATTGGGAACTATTTTTGGAGTATTATTTTAGGTGAATGGAATAAGTCTTGCTGTAGAACTCTTACTATCTTAGGTGCTGTGGTTTGGGGGAGTTCAGTTTTCCAGCATCTTGCTAAATGTCACAATAACTGCTTTCATTAGGCCTAGGCCACCCCAATGCCACAAATGACAAAACAGCTTTAATATATATCAAGCAGAAGAATTTAGAAAACACAAATAAGGATAAAATGTTTCATTTTCAGTCCTGGTACGAGAGGAAAAGTTTCATTTGCCTCAACACTCATTAGTATTTTCTGGGCAGGAGAGTGACAGAGTGTAAGTATCAGCAAGAATTGCTTTCAAATTGAATAATCATGTTAGTGTTATGAGATCTAATAAAATGTCTAGAAAAGACCCCAGGTACCATTCCCTGAATGCTGCCCCTCTGTTTTCAAATGAAAATTTATAAGATCTCACAATATATATAACTACATAGTCAGAAGTGTGATATTTCCCTGTTGCCACACTATTGGCAAGTGTCCAGTTTTACATCTGAAAGATTGCATTCTAGGAAAAGCCTAGCAAAAAATGCAATAAGCCAACTGCATTAAGTCTGAGGCATAGATCCCTGACCTGACTTATTACGAGATTTTTTTTGTTCCTTTTCATTGATGTCTATTAGCTCAAGGCTCTTTTGCCTACTATAAAATATCATTTTCTGAAATAGCAGATTGCTTAATGGGGAGGGTTTTTAAATTGCCTCTTCTGAAGGTTGTTCTAAGGAACATCAACTGTCAAGCTTGTCAAAGTGGCTTAAATATAGACCTTCCTGAAGACAAGGAACTAGATCATTTGATTCCTTATAATTTTTCAGCCTCAGTTCTGTGAATTCAAGCTTGTAGAATACCTTAGGACCTGAGAATTGAAAATATAGTGTTTGGATTTTGTTTAATTTCATAGAATGCTTTTCTAAATGAGCTAACAATATTAAAAGTTCCTGTGTTTACTGTTAGGTCTCTGGAAATTTTTCCATCAACTCATAAAAAAATTACATGATGTGACTATTCAGGGCAATCATGGATTTTTAGAATGAAAAGTGTGGGCTTCATTGCAAAATCTTTATAGAACATTTAAAATTGAAAGGAACATTCATGCAATATGCCCTAGGGCTAAGGATAATTTTTGGATTACATGAGTAATCCCCAAACTGTTTTAAATCTGTACATGATTATTTTCTGCACAGGAGCAATCTGAACATTTGTGACTAATTCATTTTTGATATAGCCATCTGCTGAAAGTTAACTGCATATAACCAGAAGAAAGATTTCATTGGCGTTTAAGTCTTGTCAGTTTTATATGTATATACAGTGTATTATGATAATATTCAGTTATTACCTTTTCTATCCCCTCCCACTCCTGCAGCTCATCTTCTTTCCAACTAGTCCATCTTTTGGGGGGCGTTATTTTGGGAACAGGTCTAGGGCAGGTAACTACAACTGCATTGTCTCCCTGATTATATTAGGACTTGCCTAATGGGTAAGGCACTGGTATCCTGATTACATTGGGCATGTCATATTCAGAAGAACATTTCATGGTGCTCCTCCCTTCTCACTAATTCTGATCATTATACCCCCTTCCATGATGTGCCAGAGGGAAACGTTTTAAATTATGATATATAGTTTTTGAACATTGAAAAATGACAAAGTCAAACCTTCGAATGCAATGTCACATATTCAGTTCTTAAATAATTTACCATGCACACTCACACAGGGGTGGGTAAAATGGCTTAGTCAGTAAAGGTGTTGACAACCAAGCACAATGACCTGAGTGCAATCCTCAAGGCCCACATGATAGAAGGAAAGAAGTGAGTTCTGATAACATTCCCCTGATGTCCACACCTTTTTTAATGTGTGCATGTGAATGTGCAATCACACACACACGCAAATAAATGAAATTATTATAATTCACAAGTAATCATCTATTAATTGTGTATTCTACAGCTTAATAATAATTCCATCTTAGATTTATTCTTTTCAAAATGGGTAAAAAATAATGTGCTGTATCACCATGTGTAACTGGAGGTTTCTCTCCCACCTATCAGTTTCCAAATAACCACTCTGAGGCTTAATATTAACTACAAACTGTTATGCTGATAGGTCAGGCTTATTACTAGTTAGCTTCTACACCTTAAATTAGACTATTTATATTAATCTATGTATTGCCATGTGACTGAGGCATTACCTCACATCTTACCTATTCTTTTTAATTTTATATCTTCAACTTTTCCAAGTCTCACTTACCCCTCTCCTTAATCAACTATTTTATACATTGTACTTGGCTAATTAACTGAATTTGAAAGGTACCCACATTGGTATGTACACACACACACACTAAGGTCCCAACTTTTATTAGCCCAACAGTTTTAGCTTTGTTTTTTCATTATTTTTCAAGATAATAACTGCTTATGGCTTTAAGTATTTTGATGAATGATATGGATATTTGACAGACTGAAATTTGTTTCTGAATATATAATGGCAATCTTATTTTGATTAAATTCTTTTCAAGTGTTCACATGATTTGTTGAGCTATGCTAATGACCGGTATAAGCTATTGACATATAAGCATAGGTTTAATAAACAACATTTATATATAATGTTCAGTGTTTTAGTGTTTGGGTTTATGTTTAGATGCTAATTATTTAATATTTGTCATAAAACAATATTATTAAAAACTGTGTGGAAATCAATATTTGTCACTGATTTTGATGCTTAAGAGACAGCATGGAAAGGTTTGTGATTCAGCTGCATGAAGAAATAAGCAATTGATATGAGTAGGTGCTACTAGTGAATTCACTTTCATGACTTAGGATCCTATTATTATTCCAGTGTTAAGAAAATGAATTAGTTTCAGGTTACTTTTTTTGTCCCCTCACACACTTGTGCTTAAATGCCCACAGTTTCTGTGGGAGTCCTACAGATAATACTTAGGAGGTAGTCAGTTCGTTAATTATCTTTAAAAGGAGTTGACAACACTTCACAAACACAAATCCTCCCAAGTTTAAATATTTGAACTCCCAAGTGTTTCGTTTGTGCTTATGTAACCACTAAGGTTCCATTTTGAACAATGAATAGAATATAAAAGGTGGAGATCAGAAAGTATATTTTTTGTCTCTTTGATTCTCTTTGTAGTTATTTGAGGCTTGAACAATTTTGTATCCTCTCTTTGTAATTCTACAAACACTAATTCTTCAAAGTACTCAACATTTATTTCAAAATGTCATTATATTTTATCATGAAGCAGAACTTAGGTCATATAATTCATGGAACTTATTTCTCCTATATTATATTCCTAAACCACTATAAACACTTCAAGAGAATTTCCTCTTTGGTTTAGTCAACTTTATGAATGTAAAATTTTAATGACTGTCTTAGTTCTCTGATAGGGGAAGGACATTTTATTTTTGGCACTGAACAAAGTAAGAAAGAATTAAAACGAAATGGAGAAAACAAGTTTTAGCTTCATTGAAGAGATGATTTGGGTTTGAAGTAATTTTAGTTAATAAATTGGGGATATATGTGCATAATAGATGTTTATTATTATTGTTTTCTTAATGAAACTGTAAATACTTGCTGTTTAATAGTTTATCTGTACTTCCCAGGGAAAAAGGACATAGTTGGCTAATTTTTAAGAAAATATAGTATTTTGTAAAATAATAATTGAATTCTATCAGGGCTAGGAACATATATTAAAACGTTACACAAGATCATGAACATATGCAGCTATAGCAAGTACAATTTCTATTATTCTTGTATAATCTTATTGAAACAGAGTGCATTTTATGATATGTTTACTCTTAATTATGTTATCTTTCAATGGTGAAAAATAAATATTAAAAAGGATATTAAAAATTTTAGCATTACTAAAGGAAAGGCTTTTGATATTTTAGAATAATAAAATTGAAAGGCTAAAAGACATTGATATTTATTGTTATCCTTTCAGGGTTTTTTTCATCACCTATTTCCAGTTCTCAAAAAGAAAGGGGATTTATGTGTTCTGTGTTGGGATCCTACCAGATAAAAATTGCCTAACAGTCTGGTGAAATTGGTCTCTCACAAAAATTTTGTGTCTCTAGTCACTAGGAAGTCACATTTTATATATTCACTAGAGTAAGGAAATGATTTTGATAGAACTGAAAGGTAGATGCTGAAGAATAAAGGCAGAACATATTAAATTGATAAATCAAATGACTAGAAAAAAGTTATGTTAAATGAGATGAGAAACAGGGAAATACACTTTATTATAGTGAAATTTTGCTTCCAAGTCTTTGACCACCAAAGAAAGATTATAAAGACAGCCTGTCATTTTTATATTCCTTAAATATATATATATATATATATATATATATGTATGTATATATAAACTATATAAAATAGGTCTTAGAGTGTTCTGCAGTATTCTCAAGTTATTTAATGCCCCCTGTCTTACACACATTTAAACACTCACACACACATACTTGCGCATGCACAAACACACACTCACACTCACACCTGCCTTCTCATTGACAAATTGGTACTTGCAACTTGAAAAACTTTAAAGTCTTGACTCTTGAAATCTCTTTATAAACTTACTAAGAACACAGTTATTAGTTATGTGTTCGGTGTAGCAAGATAAAGTGTAGTCAAATCCAAACCAAAAACCCAGAAAGGGCACACTAGAGAACAGATTATTTTGACGTCTCTCGTCTCAGTTATGAATCTCCATGAAGAAAAATGAAAAGACAGCCATGTTACTCACTAGGACTCACACTACTTCCTCAGATATTGGGGTAAAGATGGATAGTGGTAGACTCCACTCGACAAAGATGAATTTCTTCTGCAATTTATTCTCAATCAGCATTTAAACATACCTAATATAATAATAAGTGATAAGTAATTTAATGCATAAATATTTTGTGGTATCAATAACAATTCTTTGTAAGGCAACTTATAGAAATAAAAAGTATCCACTCTGAAATTCTTTTATAAATTTTTGAAGTTATCCACATCTCAATCCACAAAAGAAAGTTATCCACATCTCAATCCACAAAAGAAGCTAAGAGTGTTGTTTAAATAATCTAATATAACTGACATTTCATTTTCAATTTTCCATAATACCTCATCTGCTTGGACTGACCATTTTATTAATTAGCTACTAACTAGTTGTTGCATAGAGTTACTGTTGTACTTACTATGGTAAACTTGACTGATATATTTTTGGGGGGTATAAATGTTGTTGCTGCCCTCTGGTGAATATTGTTGGCTAATGCAAAAGTATAAATAAAACTTTCTATATATGCAAATTGCTTCTTTTGGGGAAAAATGAAAATATAAAAATTATGTTCATGCTATAAAAATTCCTGAAATTTGTTACAGCTTTTTTTTCATTTTACTATAAAATGAAATCTTCTAATTTTAGAAATGCAAATTAATTTAAAATTGTACATGTTTCCTCAGTGATTTGCAAATCTCTAGGATCTAATTGTAACTCCTTTCTCAAAACAGTTTTAAAGTTTTGCTTGCCATAACAGGGGAATCTGCAGTAAAGTCACACATCACTAGACACTAGATGAGAAATTTTGCAAGATAGACGCTTTTGAGCTTGTAAATAAGTGAAAAGAATTGTTCTTAGCCATTCTTTATTGCTTCTGTAAAACATGTTTGCCACTTCGTTAAATGGAGTACTAACCTTCTTACCAAATAATAAGAGCATCTGAAATTATTTAATTGCTTGATATGCAACTTATGTGCAATTTTAACTAATGTTCTTTTTCTTTTTTTTCTCTCCTTAGGTAATGAAACCAATCTGTTAATTTCCAAATTCTCAGTTTAAACCTGTGGTTGCTTAAGACTGAAGCAATCATGGTGAACCTGAGCAACGCGGTGCACTCATTCCTGTAAGGATTCTATTACTTATTTTAACAAAACAACAAGATTAATTATATGGTTTTTTGTGATAATATAAAATGCTTGCCTATGACCAGACAACTCTATGACCTATATAAAAAGATTAATATTTCTTATTTAAAGATAATAAATGGGCAATAGGGATAATCATGCATCTAATCAAATTTTAAAGCTCATATGTGGGAATAATAGCTTCAGTTCAAATAATTCCCTTTTTATGGCTGCTTGTATCATGGCTGAAGCTTATTGAGTTTCTTTTCTTTTCCTTCATGTGTGAATCAAATCGCTATTTATTATGTTACTGCATACCTATAATACCGAATCCAGGATGATTGAGACATGATGGTTACAAGATTAAGGTCAGTTTAGGATAGATAGTTGCTGAAAGGGGGTGTTATTATAACTATCTAGTTTTATAAAGAATAGTGGACACTGCTAGAGATCAGAAGGCAGGAATTGCAGATGTAGCTGGACAGAACAAAACAGTATGACCCTGGAATGAATCAGTAGTTGAATTCAACAGAATGAAATGTAAAGGAGTAGTTAAAGAATCAGATACAAGAACTAGTCACTGTAAATCTCACTTAACCCAACCCTACTATTTGAGGAGTAGATTGTGTAGATTCTGAACAGTACCGCTGAGAAGTCTTGAATCCCTTTGCTCCTGTGCAAAACCTGAAAATAATAGATAGATGGGTAGATAGATAGATAGATAGATAGATAGATAGATATGACAGATGGTAGAAATTATGTTTTCAAACAGGAAATTTTGAATGTGATTATCTTATCATTTTTATCAGGGGAGGTGAGTGTGTTGGTTTTGTTGGACACATTTTAGGAGCTCACATCTTGAGAGAACATTTGTATTTATAGCTTAAGTAAATCAATATAATGGAAATTAGTTTGAAATTTACAAAACTGAAATGTCCTATCTCCCTTGTCTTAGGATCTCACCAAGTTGAAAATTCCTACTGGCAGACTCTGTTTAAGGACGAACATAAAATATATATCTAAATATTAATTTCTAACTCTATCCATGGGAATCAATAAGCTGCACACATTACTCTGTTTTGTTCTTTACATTTTACTTCTTATTTTCTTTTTTCATATTGTTACTAAAAAATTTACTTTTCAATTTACATACTAGCTCCAGTTTTTCCTCCCACCCCTTCTTCCACCTCCCTCGCCCATCCTCTCCTCAGAGTGGATAAGGCCTTACTTAGGGAGTCAACAGGATCTGAGATAGCAGTTTGAGGCAGGACCCAGGCCCCCACCCACTGAGCAAGGTATCCCACTATAGGGAAGGGCTCCAAAAATTCAGTTCCTGCACCTGGAATAGGTCCTAGTGTGTCTGCCAGCCCCCCACCCACAACAGATCAAGCCAGGTAACTGTCACCCACGTTCATAGAGTCTAGTTAGGTCCCATGCGGGTTCTTCGCCTGTCAGTTCATGAGCCTCCACTAGCTTGGGTCAACTGTCTCAGTGGTTTTCCCTATAATGCTATTGCTCCCCCTCTTGTTCATATGATCCTATCTCCCTTTCTTCAGCTGAACTACAGGAGCTCAGCTTGGTGCTTGGCTGTGGGTCATTGCATCTGCTTCCATCAGTTACTGGATGTAGAATTGGGGTAGTCACTAATCTGATTAAAGTGGAAGGCCTTTTCAGACACCCTCTCCTCTCCTCCAGGAGCCTTAGCTGGGGTCATCCTATGGATTCCTGAAAATTTCTCTAACACCAGGATTTTAATTAACTCCATAATGGCTCCCTCTAATACGTTATCTTTTTCATTGCTCAAGGCCCTCCATGCCTCACCCAACTCAGTCTTCTCGATCCGTCATGTTCCCATTCCTCTCCCTTCTAGCTCCCTCTCCCAGTTTATCCAGGAGATCTTATCTATTTTTCTTCCTGGGACCCTCCACACACATTACTCTCAAGCCTAGAGTAACTCCTAGAAAACCAAGGTCGCAAATGAAGCAGGTAGTAGAAAGCACAAAAGTTTAAAACACAAAGCAAGAAACTGAAAAATGCAGAAAATTGCTTTGCAAATATGAGAGCTTGGACATGGTTCTATAGAAATGAATGTGTCACAGCATATTTCAAAATACATTCATAAAATTGTTTTGATGAGATCCTATACTTGCTTTTACATATATATTAACACAAATGAACTTCTTAGTTGTTGTCTGATCACCAGACCCTTTAAGAGAATCTCCCTTTATTTCTCTCACAGCTTTCTTAAAGGAGAGCTCAAAGAAATTAAGATTTTAAAAATACACAGAATAAAACATTAAGTCAGCCTCTGAAAGATAAGACATATTTTCTCTCATTTGTAGAGAGTCATCTTCATATATTCACATAATCAATATGAACAGATGACATCAAAATAGATGCAAAACTGTCTAAAGTACACAGGGAACTAAAGGGACAAGAGACAGGAGAGTAAAGAAAATGTATTGAGTTATTGGAGTGTAACATTCTCAAAGTACTTTACTTACATAAAAATGCTCTTAAGTAATCTAACAACAAAATAAAACAAAATTCTAAAAGAAAAATAACTATTACACTAAGTTAAATGATATTGTGTTTGGGGACTAAAGTGAACTTTTAAAATAGTCTCATATCAGACCTTATGATGGCCCCTGGTCCTGTGAGTTACTTGGCTATATTGCCTTGAGAAAGTGTTACAACCTTTTATAGCTCCATTCTTTTTCCACCTACATAATGGTAATAAATCAGCACTGAACTCATGTGGGTTTTATATGTAATCAAATGTTATTATACATGTATATTCTGTTAAACTATATGCAAAACTCATAGCAATCACTCAGTAAAAGTTAAATGACAAAAACTGAAATAATGAGAATGGAGGTAGTCATGGTCAAGGTAGTTGGGAGGGGAGGTTATTTTAGAGTATAAATGTTATGTTGTGTGCAAGTGTAGTCTGATATTCTTTTCTTTTCTTTTTTAATTTTCAGTGTGCACCTAATCGGCCTATTGGTTTGGCAATTCGATATTTCCATAAGTCCAGTAGCAGCTATAGTAACTGACATTTTTAATTCCTCCGATGGTGGACGCTTGTTTCAATTCCCGGACGGGGTACAAAACTGGCCAGCACTTTCAATTGTCGTGATTATAATTATGACAATAGGGGGCAACATTCTTGTAATCATGGCAGTAAGCATGGAGAAGAAACTGCACAATGCAACCAATTACTTCTTAATGTCCCTAGCCATTGCTGATATGCTGGTGGGACTACTTGTCATGCCCCTGTCTCTGCTTGCAATTCTTTATGGTGAGTACAATTATATTTATTATATTCATTTCTCAAACTCAGATTGTTCCATAAGTTTGTGTAAACCTCATGACACTCATTTATACAGTTAAATAATTGATCTATATAACTTGGAATAATGTAAATTCCAAGAAAATGTAAGAAAAAATAAAAGTATAGTAGAATTTTCAAAACTTAAAACAGCAATTTTATAATATATTGAAATTATGCATGACTACTTTATTCCTCAATGTCATTTGCAAATAATGGATAACCATACAAAATGGGATGATGGCATATTTTTGCCAGTATAATTCTAAGTACCATCTCTAATATATAATAGGAAAGTCAAACTTGCCTTTGCTAATAAATTTACTTTAAGAAATGGTTCAGATCCAGTGAGAATTGAACTCAGAGCCTCACGTACTTTACACAAGTGTACAATCACAGCTACATCCCAGCAGAAGTAATTTTTTATCTTGACAAAGTAGTTGGTATAAAATGAACATTCAAAACAATTTCTCTTCTTCATGCAGAAAATTTATATTTTATAAGGTGACAAGGTATAAAAACTAATTTCTGAAGACATAAATGCAAACCCATATCACAATCATAAGATTCAGCTTCAGTAATGATTTTACAGATGCTTCAATTTTTTATTTGATTTTTCTGCCATCTTTTTACTGTGTTCATTTTAATGTAGGTCTTGGCTTCAGCTAGTACTTTTAAATAAAAAGTCAAAATCATATAAAATTCTGGTCAAGAACACTGGATGCTCTTCCAGAGGACCCAGGTTCTTTTCCCAACATCTCCATGGGAGCTCACAATGATTTGTGACTGTAGTCTCAGAGGATCTGATTGATGCTCTCTTTTGGCCTCTGCTGGCGCTAGGTCATGCATGTGGTACACAAACATACATGTAAGCAAAGCACTCATACACACAGACAAAACTAAAAGAAAAACATTAAATTTTAGAAATAATGATAATAAATATAAGTTAATTAAAATTCATGTGTTCTTTAAGCCTCAGGCTCCCAAGTAGCTCTCCCCACAGGACTAAACCATTATATTCGGCTTTCTACAAGTGTCTTTACTACAAAATTTGAAATCCCAGTTTAAATTTATTTGTTAATATGTGAGCAGCCCAGTTTGACTTTAATTTTTAATATACTCATCTTCTTGTAGAGTAAAAGACAGAGGTCCAACTAGTTCCCCAACATGTATAATGGAATTAGACAGAGAAAATATTATAAAAATAGTATCTAGTCTAAAAATCATAAAAGAAGAACAATGTGTGTATAATGTAATCTCTCAAAATCTACAGTGGCAGTGCCTAATCAGATCAGTTATTCTATAAGTTATTCTAGGAAATACATTTTTCCTTTCTCCACTGAATTCTAATGGCTTATTTACCTCAAAGCACCAGTATTTCACTTCTCACCGGTTATTTGCCCTTTACTTCTCCAATATTAATGAAGAAGTCACAAAAATGAACTAAGAAAGCAATTTCAAAGGTAAAGTTTCTACTATGAGCTCCCTACCGAATGCTTTTGAGGGGTAGATGAAGGTCGGGCAACTAAAAAAATGTAAAAATGGCATAACCGAGGTAAAAAGAGCATTTTTGGAAAGCCTGAGAATGATCTGAAAACACGGTTAAAAAGTACCTTTGGGAAAGTTTCTAAAATAAGCTTCAGGTCACAGAATTAAAAGTGCATAAATCTCAACAAAAAGTAACTTCCTGGAAGTAGAAAGGACTGAAAAAAGGAAAGAGAACGAAAGCAAAAGAGAGAACTGACTTTTGAAGAAGAAAGAAGAGTGGAGGAGTGAAGAGATTAGAGGGTATTTTATAGGACAAAACTGTTACATGTGAGGAGATCAATCTCCCCACACTGCTCTCAGCTATGCACAGAAAGCCCTACAAAGAAACCAACCTGCAACAAAGATGCAAACATCGCTCATTTGCATCATTGTCATTAAATAGAGCACAATAGACAATCACAGTATAATACATTTACTGCAAATTTCATCATGTTTTGTCAAACCCAGAAAAAACAAATTTCATTTATTTCATCTCAGATGAGGAATCTAGAGTTAATTAAACAATGGATAAATAAATAAATGATATGAAGGTTTAAGGATGTCTATTTGATAAAAAGTTGGCATTCAATGTGAAGAATTAGGGGCAAATATGATCAAAGTAATATACATGTGTGTATATATACATATATATATATACAGTTATATGGTTCAATTGTAGACTATTATTTTGCATGATAAATACATGATAATTAAAAATCAAACAGAAGAAAGCCTAAATAAAGCATTTAAAAAGCAATTAAATGTTAACATATAAAAATACTTTGAAAGCAACCTGGTAACTGGGAATATAATTAATTATTTCTTTTTGAAAAGTTGTTATTACATAGTACCATGAGAAGCAATGATTTATTTATTTTTAACTAATTTGTTTTGAAGAAAACAATCTTCTCATTTTACATATCAATCCCAGTTCCCATTCCCTCCCCTCCAACCAATTCCTGAGCCTTCTCACCACCACAACCACCATCCACTCCTCAGAGAGGGTAAGTAAGGCTTTCAGTAGAAAGTCAAAAAAGTCTAGCACATCACTTTGAGGGACAATCAAGGCCCTCCCCACTATATCTAGGCTGAGCAAGGTATCCCTACAAAGAGAATGGGCTCCAAAAAAACAGTTCAAGCAGTAGGGATAGATCCTGTTCTCACTGCCAGTGGTCCCACAGACAGAAGTAGTGATTCATAATGACTAAAGTAAAACGACGGAACAAAGTATACAGACAAAGCAGTCATTAAACTAAATATTGTGATTTTGCTATCTGCCAAATTCAATTTTAAATGTAAACAGTAAATGTTAAAAGAATGTTTAATAGTAAAAGACACAATTAACAGTGAATATGTACCAGGTGAGAAAATCTGTGCCATCTACTATAACAACGATTTTTTACAAAGAAAATATTCAAAAAAGGGGGAATAATTAGAAGATATCATTCTCAATACAAGGGAAGACCAGGGAAGGGAAGAAGGGGTGATGGTGGTCTGTACCTCTAATCCCAGCATTCAGGAGGCTAATGCACCAGAATCACTATCAATTCAAGACCATGTTGGCTTACAAAGTGAGTTCAAAGTCAGCCTGAATTATATAGTGAGACTGTCAAGTGAGTAGGTGGGAGCGGGACAAAATAAATAAGAGTGCAGATCTTAAGGTATGATAAGCTTTGCACATTTATAGAGTGTATCTTCTTACAGGTGCATGAAGTTTTCACAAACATTAATTATCGTAAGCACCTGTGCTTTCTTACCAGGCCAAGGTTCCCTGATATGGCCACAAGGAATGAAGTCAGGCTAAGTTGGAGGGACCAGAGCATAGCAGAAGCTGTGACAATTTTATTGAGATCACTCAGACTTTTTGTACCTTTATCAGAAACAGAATTTAATGGCAATGGCCAGGATCAATACAATTGTAGTTTCCAAGATACAGTGAAGTCTGCAAGTCATACAGGGTACACAAGATTAATGTCTAAGAGCAACTGACCTGTCATACAGAAGCACAAAATGGCCTGAAAGTTTTAATATGTGAGGGAGCACATCATTCTTTCAGGAACTGGAGGGCACATTGTGACCATGAAAAAACCCTGAAAAACCTACGACGCATGCCTCTCAGGCAGCTAGGCCAGGCCAACTTCAATAAATCCCTGCAAATTATAGATTAGGCCAAAAGGAGGTCACTAAAAAAACAGAAATATTACAAAAGTATTTTAATAACAAACAAATAATGTTAGAAAGTATTAACGACAAAGTTTTTAAAGCCATTTCATTTTGAAGTTAAAAATTAAGTTTCAATATTTTGTTCTTGTTTCGAGACAGGGTTTGTCTGTGGTAGCCTTGGCTTTCCAGGAACTTCAAGTTTGCTGACAAAAGTATTTCATGTAGCAACTATGGGATACACTTACATAGGAATCAGAGGAAAAGTTATACACTTATTCTCATTTATTGTGAAAAATTAAAATGTAAAAATAAATGTTTATTAAAGTAATTCTGGAGAACCACAAAACAAAGAAATGTAAGGAATTAATTCAAAGAGAGATAATAGAAGTAATTGATTGGACAAAGAATAGAAAAAATAAATATATATAAATTAGAAATGAACACCTTTTTCTTAAGATATATTTTTGTCAGTATAAACAAGGGCAAAGAGAGATTATATAGATATAAAAACAGAATAGCAATGGAGAAATAACAAAAAAAAATTTGGAGGGATACCTTGCTCAGCCTAGATATACAGGGGAGGGTCTTGGTTTTGCCTATAAGTGAAGTGTCAGACATGGTTGACTCCCCATGGGAACCCTTGCCATTGCTGAGGGTTGGATTGGAGGTGGGGTGGAGGGAAGGTGAGGAAAGCAGGAAGAGGGAAGGTAGTGGGAACTGGGATAGCTATGTAAAGTGGAGAAAGGATTGTATTAAAAAGGTAGAGACCATGAAGGGTTCATCCACTGAAACAGTTTAACTGAGCTAATGGGAGCTCACAAACTCCAGCTGGACTGGGAAGGAATAAGCATAGAAGCAATCTAGTCCCTCTGAATGTGTTTGACAGCTGAATGGCTGGGGCAGACTGAGGGGCCACTGGCAGTGGCACTGGGATCTATCTCTACTGCATGTACTGGCTTCTTGGGATCCTCCTTTCTTCAGATGGATACCTTGCTCAGCCTAGAGGTAGTAGCGAGGACTTTGGACTTTCCACAAAGCAAAGCGCATTATCCTCTCTCAGGATTAGAGGGGGGTGGGGTGGGAGGGTGTATGGAGGGAATGGGAGGAGGGAAGTGGGAATTTGGATTGGTATTTTTTTTAAAAAAATATAATAAAAAATGGAAAAAATCCTTAAGAAAAAATGAAATAAATAAAATCTTGAGATTGTTTTGCAGACTTACATGATCATCTATTAAAATGAAAAATAATTATTTCTCTGGAAAATCCAGCCTAACCAAATTTAATATTTCACGTGCAAAAATAAGGAAAGCAGTTTCAGCAGAAGAGTAAACTGATAAGTAAGGACTCCACAATAACCACTATAGTTTCACATGGCAATTCTATCAAACTTTGAAAAATCAGGCATTTATAATATTCCAAATATTATTATAAATGATTATTATTATTATATTCAGAGCATTAAAAAGAAGGATTTTTGAATAGAATGAATAGAAAATATTTGAAATCAATAACATAATCACATTGAAATGAGTAACATAAAAATAAAGAACCCAAATAATTTTGAAACAATTTTATAAATATATATATATATAATCAATTTAAGGATAAAGAAAATTGTAAATAAGTGAACTTTCAATTACACTTAATTTTTCCAATTTTTTTCAGACACTTTTTTATTGTTATTAAAAAATTTTCCACCTCCTCCC
>LOJH01005901.1:0-12648 GCA_001685095.1 Ellobius talpinus | reverse complement strand
ATACACCCCACATATAAACACACATACACACAGACAGACACACAAATACACACATATACCCCACATATAAACACACATACACATAGACACACAAATACACACACACATACACCCCACATATAAACACACATACACACAGACAGACACACAAATACACACACACCCCACATATAAACACACATACACACACAGACAGACACACAAATACACACACACCCCACATATAAACACACATATACACACAGACAGACACACAAATACACACACACCCCACATATAAACACACATACACACAGACACACAAATACACACACATACACACCCCACATATAAACACACACACAGACAGACACACAAATACACACACACACACACACACCTACCATAATGTGATATTACCCAGGCACATCGACACCAGAGCCTGCCCTGTGCTACACAGAATCCTCTGGTCCTAGCCTCTAAAAAGAAGTGTACAGTGAGCTGTACCAGCCTGTTTTCTTTGGGTATTTCAGTACAAGAAAAAATTGACTAGTATATCAATTAAGTCACATGTTTGTGTATAAAAAATAAGACACCAGCAGCATAACGTAGTTTTCTCCAGATTTTGAATTGTTACCGGAAACTCTTAACATAAACAGGGAAACTGTCATCTATTGGTAAATAAGCCACCACCTTGAACTACTGGCTTGACTCTGTTTTTTCACAAGTGTATGAAAGACAGAGACAAACTCACTCCATCTTAGTTGAGGACAGCATCACAGACTTTGCCTGAGTAAATCCCCTAGTGATTTCAATGGAAGTGTCTGAGGTGCTTTGTCCACAAACTACCACCACTCATCCAACTCAGTGGAAGGAAGAATTGGGCCGTTGTTTGGGCATTATACATTCATAGACAGTGTGATTAAAGCGTCTTTATCTTCTAAGTAGAACAGCTCCTTATCTGTTTATTGTCGACAGTCAACTTTCAGTCATTGAGGGGAAATGGGATTGGCTTTGTGATTGAAATCTACAAACAATCTAAAATTTTGCTCTGGTAAAAATGTTTGCCTTCAATGTCAAGAATCAAAAGGACAGATTTAAACCTCACCATGTATTCCCCCAGGTCTCCCCATGACCTGTGTTGTCATTGTCCCCATTAGCACAGATAATTGAGGTGTGTGTGTGTGTGTGTGTACCTTGTCATTAAGTGATGATATCTCATTCTTCACTCCCCTTCCCCAGCACAGACTACTGAATATTCTTCATTGAGCTATTTATAGAAATGACTTATACGCTTAGGCACAAACTCCTTTCTATGTATATAATGGTGACATCCAATTTTTAAGATCAGCATTATGAGATTGCTCTCCATAATGAGAGCCCTCCTGAGTAGGGAGGTTAATCTTTTAAGGGAGATGCTCCCACAAAACATGTCAGTGAGTTTTGTTCCATGGGGCACAGTTACATGTAATATGCGCAATAACAAGGGCTATGAACCAAAGGAGCATCTATGTTCAAACAGGGCAAAGACAGAAAAGGACAGGAGAAGGAAAATGCTAATTAGAAACGCTCACTTTTCCGTTTTATTATCCTGTCAGTAATTTTGCCCTAAAAACTAGCCATGCTACCAAGCCTTAGCACTCTGCAGCAGACATGAACTAAGAAGGAGAGTTTGTGGAAAGGCTGAGAGCATCCCAAAAAGGGTGTCCTAAAACAGCAATGTCCAAAGAAACCCTCTGACAGGAGAAGAGTGTCCTAGCTCTTAGTGGCTTCTGAAAGGCTCAGCTCCAAGCCGAAGCAGATGGAGAAATCATTTCAGTTTTGGCCTTGGGAATAATTAACGAGTCCGCTGTGTTGATGCAAAACATAAGGCTGAGGCAAAGGCAGCGACAAGAGGAACGATTCCAAGACACGCACAAAACAGGAAAAAGAGTATAATTAATTCTTTCCCAGGTTTAAATAAAAGAATCTACCTCAAAAAAATCGCTCGTATTTCATCATTTCATCCATGCACCTTCTGTCTCCTGGACTCCTCTTCGAGTCGTGCCATGGTCACCCTGGTGTCTTCCTGAGAAGGTAGGGTGGCAGGGGCTCTGCAGTCCCATGGCCTGGAACCCCTCCTCCCAAGCTTTACCACTTTCCTTTGTCTGTCCTAATGCAGAGCCTCACTGCCAGCCCATATAAAATGGCACGCTGGTAACCTCACAGGGTTATTAGTGAAATCGGATGGTGCCTATTAATCCCCCTATCCACAGCAGAGGATATGCGTGCTCTTCTTTCTCTGCTCTCTGGACTATCTTTTCAGGGTGGTGGTGGTTTGAATGAAAAGTGCCCTCATGGGCTCACATATTTGAATGTTGATTCTCCGTTGGCAGACTCTTTAGAAAGGATTAGCAGGTGTGGCCTTGTTGGAGGAGATAGGTCACTAATGTTTTGAAACCTCAAAACCCACCTTAGACAGTCTCTCTCTCTCTCTCTCTCTCTCTGTGTGTGTGTGTGTGTGTTTCTGTCCCTCTGTCTGTCTTTCTGCCTGTTTCTCTGTGTCTCTCTCTATGTCTTTCTCTGTCTCTGTCTCTGTCTCTCTGTCTCTCTCTCTCTCTCTTCTCTATCTGCCTACAACTGGTGTATCAGATGTGAACTCTCAGCTACTGCTTCAACACCATGACTGCCTGCCTGCCCACCACCATGGTCCTTGCCATGTCAGGGACTAACCCTCTGAAACTGGAAACAAGCGCCCAATTAAAAGCTTTCTTTTCTTTCTTTTTTTCTTTTCCTTTCCTTTCTTTTAATTTTTTAATGCTTTCTTTTCTAAGTGGCTTTGGTCATAGTGTCCCTTCACAGCAATAGAGTAGTAACTAAGACACCAGCCTATAATCAGCCAGGATTTTCTAACACCGCCTCCCAAACCCCTCCAGGGCCCACCTTCCCATCTTCAAAACAATGTCCCAAGCTGCACTTATTAAGCCTCTCGAAGCTTTATGCAATCAGTGATTCAGACCCCAGAAGCACAAACACCCACGCCTTTATACAACCAAATCCAAGAATGAAGATGGGTGGAGCCCCTTTGCTTTGGCTCCCTAGACTTGGGCCCTGCAAACAAGAGCATCTGAGAAGGTGCTAAAGGCAGCAGACAGAGTCTGGCCAAGACATCTTCTCATCTCTCCTCCATCTGCTCCCAGGCGGTGCCAAAAGACAACGAAGATTTCACAGGTTGAAATCAGGAAGACATGGTTTTCCTCTTACTGAGTTTAATTTTTGTTTTGTTTCTTCAGATCACTTAGAATTTTAATCCTTCGAACAAGAGCTGTGTTGGTAAAGATTTCTGTCCAGAGTGACAGGTTCCTTAAAAAGAATTTCTTATGAACTCATTCATTGGGATTTGAGGAAATGCTTGTGTAGATTTTAAGACTTACAATTTCTCATTCAAATGTTGTGCTAGTTTTAACCTGTCAAGTTATAAAGATCCAAGTGAGATCTTCTCTATTTTTAAGTGGAATTATTTTCAATCAGTTGCCCTAAAAATAAAGTCAGGATACAAAGCCAGCAAACCTAGTCAATTCTCTGGCTGCAGTTTTTTTTCAATAGCCCATCTCTCTATAGTTTATATATTAGTTGTGAATATGAAATAATAGAAAATTCATATAATTGCTATAACTGATGGTGGAAAATTATTTAGCTTCATTTGCATATTCACTCAGTAGCACATAAAACACCTTTGTGATAAATACTAACTCCCTTTAGAATGTTCTCTGAGGGCAAATGGCAAAGGTATAGGTAAACATCTCTCCCATGGAAATCTCAATCCTGTGCGCCAAGATTCTGCTTCCCAGAATGCAGTCCTGGACCCAGGTGTCTGCATCATCTGGAAACCTGGTAGACATGCAAATTCCAAAGACCTGGGGCAGATCTACCAAATGAGAAAAACAAGGGCATCATCCAGCCATCTGCTTTAACAAGACTTCCCTGGTGACTCTGAGGGACACTATAATTTAAGGATATCTCTAAGACATCTTTTTTACTAAAAAGCGTTCTGCTCATTTTCCTAAATAACATCGCAGGCAAGCAATAAAGACATTTTGAACATTTATCACAACTGAGTTATGTAACCAGAAATAATTTTTCTGGTCTAAGGCAGGACTAACACAATGGTTCCTCGTGGAACCCTATCAGACAGCAAGCCCATGCCTACCTCTCAGGATGCAAAGATCTCCTTAATTCTTATGCCTGTTCCCAGGGACCCAGGATAGTAATTCCTAAACTTGCTGGTAACCAGAGAGAGTGCCAACTCTGTTTTGCTCTCCACAGGATCTCCAGGGGCAATTGTTCTGCCAAACATGTTACATGTGATCTGTAGGTAAAGACTAAAAGGTACTTTATCTGATCAGGCAGATTTTGTCATGAGAATCACAACTCAGGCACAATACCATTTTTTATAATCTGTTTTTGGAAAACATGGATAAAGAAAGCGTTCATTTAAGGAAGAATTTGAATCTGCTATTTTTCCTCCATGAGTGGTTAGTCTGCCATATGACTTTTATAAGGCCAGCCAGCAGCCAAAGAGCTATTTATCTGAGTGCAATTTTTGATCCTAAGGAAGTCAGTTTTTCTTGTGAATCTTCAATAATAATTTAAACCTGGGCACAGTTTGATTTTTATCAACATCAAAAAGCTCGTGGAAGCAGTAGATACAGATAGAGGAAGGAAGACCACTGGGAGATTCCGGGCCGTTTCTAATGCTAATATGTCTTATTAGTCAGGAAAGTCAGTTCACCTCAATTATTTTATCTGCAAGATAGGATTTAATGAGGGAGGGGAAAGAGTCAAGGTAAACAAAACAGTGCATATGTAACTCTTCCCTGAGTTTAGACACACATGTAACCATGATGTAACACCACCTGCTGCCATGGTGAAAACGGTCTAGTTCAGCCAGAGAAATCTTAGCCAGCTTGACCAGTGGAAATGAAGTCAAAGCTTCACAAAGAGACAGGCAAGCTCTCTCTGTGTCCAGTCAAAGACACATTTGGCCTATTTATGCAAAAGATCTAGAACTTTCCCTTGACTAATCTAACCTTTCACAAAATGAGTATTTTTTTCCTGAACTTCCAGTCACTAACATCTTTTAAATTGTACTAATGGTCTTTGATTAGTAATCATAAGCCCCTGCTGTGCTTTTAATGAGAATTCCAAACTAAACTAAATAAATGAGTTTTCATTATACTTCATATTTTTTTGAAAAATCAAATAGAGTAAGTAGAATTCTGAATGTGAAAGTTATAGAGAAATAGTAAAAAATATCCTAGAATTATGCCATAGTTTAATCATATTTTAGGCCCAAAATGACTGGACTCTTCTCTTTCATCATCTAAATTCTATATTTATGTCAAGTTCATTATGAGTTTGCTTATGCCATAAAACTTCCCCCACTCTACCATCCTGTAATGGTGTCTTCATTCCGTTATCTTATGCTCCATGGAAGAGATCATTAAGGTTCACTCAACAATGATATTCACACATATGTTTCCAAACTCCACAAAGTTAGGTTGTGATCACAAGACCAACGCTGGCAGTGAACTTTAGAGAAAATATTTAATCAACAGTTGCCACCCTTCCTCCATTTCTCCTCTCCCCGAATGAGTGCCCTTCAAACTGCAGGGAGAATTTTCTCGAACTACATATATGAACTACACCCCAATATCCATCAATATCCACTGAGAACCACTTCCTAGCAAATACTGACTTATTTGTGAATGACAAATATACTTTAGTAATCTTTGGTCACCAAATTTAGTAATGAATTTATTACTGTAACATAAGCTTGTCTGACCTCAATAATAGAGGTATATAACAATAGGTACTGAAAAAAATGTTATTCAGTATGTTATACTGAAGTACACACAAGTTTAGGCACAAGAGAAATAGATGCATGAATTACAGGCCATTGTAAATCTCCTTCTGGGAATTGAACTCAGGTCCTCTGCAAACAGCTCAGCTATCTCTCCAGGCTCCTTAAGGTATAAACAACATAAAGAAAACAGGAGATATATAAAATATACATCTAAGAAAGATCACAGTTCTTATTTTTGTTTACAATGTGATCGAGAAAAGGCAAATCTCAACTACGAGGGTCTTGCGAGTGAAGAGACGTTGCTAGATGTAGTCGTGTAATAGTCAGGGCTCAACAACTGGCTCTCCAGAAAACGCAACAATTGCTTGCAACCATTTCAAGCTCCAAAATGATGTCACTGGACATGAAGCAGGGGAGAAAGAATGCAGCTCCCCCACACAGCAGATAAGGACACAAAACCAAAAGCCTGTTCAAGCTAGAAACCTTTTGCAGCCTCCCAGTGTGCTGCACAAAGTTAATCCATGGGGTCTGAGAGGATTTGGAGAAAAGGTATCAGGACAGAAGCACCCAGAGATTATAATACATATAATTTTATGTGTACGGGGCCTCTTCTTATTCATAGAGGGAGGCGCAACATCAATGAGAACATTTGCAAAGGAAGGTGGAGGCTAAGGCTATCCAAAAGTTGACCTTTGAACTTGTTCTCACAGATACTCAGAATCCAAGTCCGGGAAGTCTAGAATCCTGAGAAAGATGTATGAAGTTCCTTCCCGCACTGTGTCCCCTTCACACACTTGATTTTTGGTGAGTTTTCACAGCATTTTAGTATAATCCCTAAGTTGATTATCAAGGATCACAAGAGGGCATCAATTCCAGAATGCAAAGAAGAATGGGTGAGCTGGACTGAAATGGGTGGACTTTTACCACGAAGAAAATGGTGTTCTCTAAGTGCTAAGGGGAATTTACAAAGATTTGGGGGGGAAAAAAGTCCCAGGGTATGTCTTTACTTTTCTCCTCTTTAATTCTAATCCTACCTTTGGAGAAGACGAAGAGAACCTTGTCCCATGTCCGTCTTCACATAGAGCAGATCCACCCTCTTTACAGATAATAGTTTCCTGGGCAGCTGTTCAAAACCAGAAAGTGGGACAGTAGAGCTTCAAGAGGGACCGTTTTTGAAAGCATGCTTATTATAGCCCACCAGGCATATCATCTGGAATGGCAACAAAAAGTCTTTACAGAGAAATGTTCATTGCTTATTTTATAAACCTCCCCAAAGTCCCTGAAGGCTAATTCTATTCTCACCCGGAGTTCAAAGCCCGACCACCAGACAGTGGGGTTTGAAGTAGAAAAGTAGGATGGAACAATTTCTCTACTTTGAAGTGCAGAGAAAGGAGAATCATTTCGGGGGCTTGAAGCACACTCACAGAGCCTTCTCCCTCTCAACACCACCGCAATCAAAGGGCAAGGCTGAATGAAGCTTTAAAAACCTTAGGTAAAAATTAATTTGCTTCCTCTCAAATTATAATTCTTTCCCAATGCGAAGGTCCATTTCCACTGTGTGAAAACAGACCTAAATTATTTAAGAAGCAAAGCAAAACATTATTATTGCCTATATCTGGAGTGGCTGAAACATTTTTTTTCAGTAGCTCTGTTCCCAAAGGAAAATAAATATGTGTATTTTAAGCTCTAGAGATCTGGGGATACAGGACTTACATGCTTTGTTACAAAGGACCACCATCACAGCATCCTAGGGGCTGTTCCTTTACTCAGGCACAATGCCTTGTCTGTGCTCCTAACCCACTAGGGGGCACAGGGCAGTTAAATAAATCTCCCATTTTCTCTTTTGCGCTCTCCAGCGCATCTTTTCACAAGGCGACAACTTTATTTAAATTGCACATGTTTAGACCTAATGATTATAACCTGACTCTCAAGAAGTTAGAGCCGCTCTAGAAATGATGCAACCATGGTAGCATCAAGAGTATAAAATGTATTTAACTATTAAGTCAAGTGATTTCACTATAAACTCTGTGTGTGTATATGTGTGTACTCTTACTGATTTGTGTGGGCACATGGATGCAAGTGTGGACCCACATGTGTGGAAGTCTTCCTTAATTGCTTCCCACCTTTCCACTTTTTTTTTGTTTGTTTCTTTTTGAGACAAGGTCTCTCGCCATATCTGGAGCTCACTGATCAGTTTGATTGGCATCGCTGCAAGCACCTGGGTCCTCCTGTTGCAGCCTTTCCAGTTCTGAGATTATAAACGTGCTACTGATTGCCTCCCTGGCTTTTACGTGAGTTTCTAGGGATTGAACCCAGATTTTCATGCTTGCCCAGGGAGCACATTACCCACTGTGTCACCTCTCAGTCCTAGGTGAAAACGAAGTGCAATTTCTCGGGTCCACAATATTAAAAAGACAAGTACCTTGCACATTCCTGACACTGGATCAGATAAAGAGATATGCAACCACCATTTAAAACCAGATTGGGCATCTTAATCAGCCACTGTGCACCCTCTGATCAAAGAAAAAAAAAAGTGCTTCTGGCTTTGGCCAAAATCAGAAAATCAAGACGGGTGTTGACTGAGTGGATGGCTTAGCTGGGAGAAAAGCGAAGCAAGGGGAGCTGCGAGATCAAGTGGCCATTAGCTCAAAACTTTAAAGCGGGGTGTGAGCAAGTTGTACGTCTCTTGTATTGCACGTCTCCTGAAGCCCACTGATCTCAGCATGATTGACATTTATGAGAATGACCTTAAGGTAGGTGTGCGGTTGATGTTTTTGTTGCTGGTTTGCTGCTTCCATGACTTAAAGGGAAATAGTTTGAGGTGTCAGTTGCTGAACTGCTCTTCTACCCGCGGCCAGCAGGAACTGAGCACTAAACTAGAATTCCTACCTGTCTTTGACAGGTTACTAGACTGCCCTCGGAGCGCAGTGCTTTCGGGTGTGACTTCCTTGTTTTCTGCTTCCTCCGTATCCCTCCCCAGATCTGTCAGTTTTCCCATCAGGGCTACTGCCAGATTGTTAGCATCGGATCTGCTTAATGTCACTCAGCTGAAAACGGACCTCAGCAAACATATTGGGCAGTAGTCTGCAAGAAGTGGTGGACATGAACAATTTAGGCTTAATATCTGTCAGGGAAAGTTAGGACCATCTGGAGAAAGCAGTTAATGACCACCATTAGAACAGCATGCAATACTGGGCTTAACTGTAGTCTTCCAGACTCAGTTTAACAAATATAAGAGAACCAAGAGGGATTTGAGCAACACTGCCCAGTAGCCCCTGAGGTCCTGATAGAAGGATATTAAGTCTCACCTGGCAGTAACTAAAGTCTCCACACACTGTCACTCTCTGACAACCATCTAGGGAGGGACAAACATGGGAGAGGATTAAAGTACTTGCTACAGAAATTAAATGTGCTCTGTCTTCCTCTCCCTCTGGCAAAAGAGGGTTTTTGCCTGAATTACTAAGACACAGAAATCTGCTCCTGACCATAAAGAGCTGATGAATCCTTACAGGACTCCTGCGGAGTGGACTGTCAGAAAAGAACCCCTATTAATTCATTAGTGTTAGCCTGTGGATCAGCTGCAAGAAGAAAGATGCAGGAGGATGGAAGGTTTTCATCCAGACAGAGTTCAAAGACGGAGATTCATCGTAAATAGCTATTCGGGTCAAAAGGAGATGACCCCAAATCATGGAAATCATTTCTGAAGACATGTATTAATGCTTCTTAAAAAATAAATAAACTAATGCTACTGTGGTGTTTAGTGGTTGGTCATTTTCCTCATTATGCTGAGGTTGAGTTTCAGAGGAGTTATGCATTTGGTCTTACAGATGGAGAGCCGTAGGAATGGAGCAAGCGAGACTGCATATGTTTTGAAGAACAGACATCATCCTGGCATACGTAGTGACAGCACCATTGGCTGACTCTTATGGTGATTTTGTTTGTTTTGTTCTTTGATTTTTTTCAGCAACAAAATCATTGGTCTAAGCAACAACAGAATCATGACTTTATATATAGTCAAAATCCCATTACCTCAAAAGCAGAAAGGATTCCTAGGTTTGAGATTAGGCCTGAAGTTTTTATGGTCTGTTTACTTAAAAGAATGTTACCCTGTACCAGTTCAGGAACACTGGCATGAAATGAAGAGCCACGTGTCCCATACACACATCTGAGATGGAAAACACATTGCGTGCCTGCTGTCACTGAAATTTCCATGAAAAACTTAATTGACTACAGAACCCATTTCTGATGAACTGAGACAGAACTTGCTTCTCAGTCCAGACCATTACAATCAGTGTAATTGTAAGCCAAATAAACCCTAGTGGAAATCATGTGTGGTATTCTTATCAGAAATACTTTATCCAACAATATTCAAACAGTTTTA
The DNA here is from genome assembly GCA_001685095.1 of Ellobius talpinus. Classification (NCBI taxonomy): domain Eukaryota; kingdom Metazoa; phylum Chordata; class Mammalia; order Rodentia; family Cricetidae; genus Ellobius; species Ellobius talpinus. The sequence continues at coordinate 2,443 of LOJH01005901.1, read as the reverse complement.
TTATTTAAAGAGTAAAAGGGATGCCCAGAAAGATGGCTTCTCAAGCCCTGCCTTGTCCCTACTAACAATATGAGATTTAAAAAATTGTCACTAAGACAAAACAGAACTCTTCCAAGAAGTCTACATACATGAATAAAAGCTCAACCAAGATGGAACAAGCCCTAGGCTTTGGAGTGGCCATGAAGTGACAATATGGCCGTGCTCAGTGGCAGAGCCAAGAACACGGAGCTAAAGAAAACCTTTTAGTCAGCTTTTAGTCAAGCTCCCTCATGAGTCTTCTGTACTCCTGCAGACTGGCAGTCCTCAGATTGCAGGCTCAGTGAGAAGACTTACTGTATCAACACTAGTCTCCAACCCAGCTTCAACGACATATGCCACTCCTGCCCGGAACTTTACCAGTACAGGACACATCAGTTTTATGGCTGGAATGACAACTCAATATGCTTTCACCAAGTTCTAAGAGTACTGAGTCCTCTTCATTTCCTACATAAATCAATACATGCTCCAGTCTTTTAAGTTCACTCTGACTCTGCCATCTAGAAGCAGTGATGCTTCACCACAACAGTGATGCTTTCTCCTGCAGGGTCCTGCAAGTCTCCACTGCTGAATCGTTTCTGTAGGAATGGAACATAAATTCCTAGAGGTGAGAGGACCAACTGTGTATGTTGCCATTAGTAGGAATCGGCTTGGCATTTAAACTTTTGCTCTCTTCCAAAAATCATTCATTTTTCCTTCCACGGTGGTGTGAATGTAGAGACAGGCTTCAGGAATTCAGAAATTCTTCGTCCTGCCCTCTGCCAGATGTGCTTATTGTGAAGAATATCTACTCCTGAGCAGTTCTGTAAGAGTTATGATCCTAATGGTTCCACTCCGTGAAGTTTTAGCTATACCTTTAGTATCACAACCATCTTCTGTCTACTCACCCACTAGCAAATCACATCTGTAGCACTTTGTAACTCAAGGATTATTACATACCTCATCTCTCAAAAGCAAAGAACAGTATGAACTTCTTAATGACAGAGAAGGAAGTAAATGTGCTGTCCCTAACCATACTTAAAGTGTTGTATAGTTCCTTCCTCCAAACTGAAAGAGTCTGTGCTGGAGTAAGGTTCCTTAAGGCTTAGGAAGTACACGGCACTTGAAGGCTCAGCATGTGAACATACTAAGCAGTTTCAGGAAATTCCTGAAACTCACAAGGTACAGAAAGTCCCTCCCCAGTGTTACATGAACATTAATGATTTCTGGGAATATGGACTCTAGGATTTGCCCTCTAGAGATGCAAAATTTCACCCATGCTAAGATTGACTTTTTTCACAATGCGGGTACCTGTGAGTCATTGGCGCTTTTAAAGGTAACCCATTACCCAGACTCTGTAAGTAACCACAATGAACTCACTGGTTTGCTAAGCTAGATGAATGGAATTGTTTCTTTGGTCTGCCATTTGTTCTTTATCTGGGATGAATACAACTTTTTCCATGCCTCCCCAGGGAAAAAATACACAATATGATTGTTGCCCAGATGAGGACTGATAGAACCAAAGTGATTAAGAAGGGATGACTGCTTGGCCCCTGAAATGGGTACTAAGACAGGTAATGGGATATAGTCTGTATACGGGTGGAGCATCTATGGGGACAATCCTGATACAACTACCTTTTCCCATGTGGTGTAGGATAGTATGTGTCCATTCTGGATGATATCCATTTCTGCATCCTTCCTGAAATGGATTGTAGAGCATGCAAACCAGTCCATGCCATCCAGAAGTAGGGCATATTTGAAGAGAACCTCTCATTGCCCTCTTGGGGACAATCCTGATCCAGCTACCATTCCTCGTGTGGTATGGGATGGTACGTTTCCATTCTGTATAATAGTTACATGCTTCCTGAAATGGATTGTAGAACATGCAAACCAAGCCATGCCATCTAGAAGTGAGCATATTTGAAGAGAATCCCTCATTGCCATCTTCTTCCACTTGGTGAGAGGTGATATGTCTCCCCAGTGAGTGGGTTCTGCCCAATTAATATGAGGATGTCCCTTAAAGATCTGGTAGACTGAAGAACGCACTGTAGACCCTGTACATAAAGTATATGTGATGGGATCATAAACAGACTGTGACATCAGTGGTGTCATCTTTGCTCTCAGTGCTAGGCCATGCAACTGAGGGTCAGGTGTCTTCCCCAAAAGGACTTACCCTGTGAAGAAGGAATTATAATGAGAAAACCATACAGTTAGATTCCTCCATGTCAGCCTCTGGTTTGTAAAATAAGTTGGACAGACAAGAGAATAAGATGGAGTAATGGGCTTGGTGTTTCTTATGGCTGATATGGGGGATCAAAAGGAAAGAGAATACAAATTAGATATCTGTTAAAGAGGCTCTGTTGGGATCCAAAAGTTTGGATGGCAGGAGATGAGTCAGACAGAGAAGAAGGAGGAGGAGGAGGAGGAG
>LOJH01005900.1:13218-26767 GCA_001685095.1 Ellobius talpinus | reverse complement strand
GCTTTTTGGGACCCTAGTCTATATGGATGCAAAGCTCCCTAGGCCTGGATGTAGGGGGGAGGGCCTTGGAGTTCCCACAGGGCAGGGTTCCCTGCCCTCTCTCAAGCAGGGTGGGAGAGGGAGGAGGTGGTGTTGGGGAGCGGGAGAGGATTGGGAAGAGGGAAGGAAGTGTAAATAATTGAATGGAAAAATAACAAAAAAGAAAATCAGGTTGGCAAAAAGAAAAATGTAATGACACATATTTCATCAGAACATGTACCAAAGGATTTTCATATTTGGTTATATTCTGGAGTACAATTTGGAATATATTCTGTTTTTTAATCTAACATTCATATTCTGGAAAAGCTGATGCTACTTAAGGTCATCGTGAATGAAATCTATTAAGGAGTGATGTGGGCCAAACTTAAACTACATGAAGCATGTTAATGGATACATTGTAACACATATCAAGCAAATGGGAACACATTTCATTCTACTCCAGGGTATAACTGGGGTTTAAATCTGTCTTATTGCCTCACCCAAAAATTACAGCAAGAATGCCACTGGGAATGTGGTTCCTTGGGTTTTGTTTTCCCACCATAAGCAGTAAACTATTTTTGTTTGCTGAATTTTGGACTGGGTCTATTTTTAATTGTTCTAAGATTCTTTTTGTTAAATGCCAATGGTGTTCTTCAATTCTGGAGAGCGATGGATAAACGAATCCCCATTTGGTTTGTCCTAGGCATGATGCACACAATGTCCTGAACACTCTTTAGCTCTATTAATTTCCCCCACTGAGGAGCAGAAATTGCACAGTCTGTGTTTTTGTACTTTCTGTTCAGATTTTATAGCTTCTCGATAGTTCTTGCAATTTGGGTACACACACTGCAGAATTTTTTTACATTCAATTTCCTGAGGCTGTTGCTTAGAGAAGGTTATAGCTTTTTCTAATTATAAATGGACTTAAAAATTTTAAACCTCCCAAACTCATTCTAAGTTTGAGTTTTCTCAGTTTACTCATAATAAGATATAAAGTAATATAAATCTTATTTTTGATCTAATTTAACTTTTTGGCATCACAAATATCACATCTAGCATTTTTCATTCTATTTACTTCAAATTTGGTGAATATTTGGCTATAAATCCTGTACTACGTATTTGATTAAATTTTAGAGTTTTACAATATAATGGGCAGACAGCTTGGTAAAAACCAATTAAAGCATCATGTAGGTAAAGGGTCAGGTATAAGTCAAGCGAAAAGGCCATAAGTCTAATTGATAAACACACAGAGACAGCAAAGTAAGGTACCACTTTACGGTTGCAGGGCGAATAAAACAATTCCAGGTGAGGAGATGTGGCCTGTAAGAAACTGCATATATATAAAACAAAATTAAAATACCCGTGTGTAGACAGAGCAAGGCATAATCTCTGGATGGGAGATATGGTAAGACAGAGGGCTAAAACGGTTAGGTTGGAGAAGGACATGGGATGATTTTGCATTCGGTACTGAGGAAATTAAGGAACTCTAGGAGTTTTCAAAAGTGAGGACAACCTTATTGGATTTTTCTTTATAATATCTTCTTGGCTCTACTAGCGAATATAGCAGAGGAGAACAAACAAGAAGATCCATGAAAAGTTTCTTGCAGTCATTCAAAAGTGATCTTGACCATAGATAAGTAGTAAGTGTGATACTAATCATGAAAGGCTACTAGAAGTGGGAGGAGCTAGGAGAATAAAATTTATAATAGGGTCCCAGAAAGCTTAGGTAGAAACCATGTATCCTAATCTGTAGCACAAAGGAGGAACTATATAGCTCACTGCAATTAGTCTGGCTTTTTAAAAACAGCTGGAAGAGCGGAGCTTTGAAAAGCTCCAAACACGGCATACTGTTAACAAGNNNNCCACGAATGCATGTGATTGCATATTAATAACTTTTAAACTGAGAAACAGAATGTAATTGAGAGCACTGCTTCAGAGGAAACTAAATGGCTGAGTATCTGCTGAGGTAGAGTCACATTCCTTTCAAAATGTTTCCACATAATACAAAGGTAGATAAGAAAAGAGTTGCATATCAAGCTTTAAGGAAGAAAAAATTTTAAGCAAAGTCAACATGAGAGGTAAATACCAGAAAAAGAACATGTCTATAAAAGGACAGCAGAGACACGAGAACATAGCACAAATCCTAAGCATGGAATGATATATAGCAAGGTTGAGCAGGGGCTGGCAAAGGTTATTAGTAGTTTCATGCCATATAGAGCTCTAGTAGAATGGTGTCCTCTGTATTCGGTGATAAAAAAATAAGTGATGAGACCACTAAGAATGATTTTAGTGGCATAGTTTATATGAAATCAAGTTTGAAATAACCTAAATGATTAAATAGACAGAAAAATAAATAGAATTTTACATTCAAGAGTTTTGCTATGAAGGAAACGTGTGTATAAGGTAGGATATGAAGTGAAAGGCAAATTTGAATGTGTCCCTGTTATCCTTGAGAATTTAAACACTCCTTGGTATCAACAAGATCCATAAGTGGTTATGGACAAGTATGATAAACTCAGTATGAATTAATCTCATTAAAGCTGGTTCCTTCAAGGAATTGACAGGCTATGTCACTGGTTGCTTATTGTACGGACCTTGTACTCTTTTCTACCAACATTTGCTTTCTTTTTTGATGTTTTTCTTCTTTTTTATTAAGAATTTTCCTAATACATTCTTTTCTCATTTACATAGCTCTCCCCATGCCCACTCCTTCCCCTCCTCCTGCTTCCTCCAACTTTCCCCATTTACTTTCAGGATTCCGAACTATTTTATCAATTAATACTAAATAATCTTTAATCTTAACAACTGAATAGGTAACTGAAAACATAGCAACTATGTTGATAAATTTCAGACTTATGTGTTCAACTAAATATTTATCAAATCCTCTGGGATATTTAGTGTAATTTAAACCACTGCAAGTTAAACCCATATATCTGACCTTTTGTACCCCTCTTCACAAGGGTATTATAGATTTACCCATATCAGCAGTTAGCTACTTCATGACTATTCTGTCTGGAAGCAATAGCTACAGAGATATATGGCAAGATATGTCTTCACAATTATTCTGGAATACCTCAGATTGTCTCACTTCTTCTCTTAGACTAGCTCAGTGGACACACCCACAGTCTTTCTTAACATTGTACTTCAGTGAAACTACCAGGGTAGATATTTTTGTATGTAAGTAAAATCATGACTATTTATGCTTTAGTCTTTGTTGGATTTCCACCCATATGAAATTTCCTGAGTTCAAAGATGATAAAAGTCGATTTCAGACTTCAGTGCTGTAAGGTTGTAAGTAGGGAAACCTCTACAGTAAAATTTTAGCTGGAGGAAAGAAATGGAACCCAAGAAAACTTAAAATACAGTCTATTAGGAGAAATAACAGCAAATCAAATCAAATGGAAAATAGACTATTGTGCATTGTACTATGATGTTTTGTGCAAGTGCGGTATACACCTGTGTGTTCACACGAGCATGTAGGTGTAGGCAAGTTCACCTGAGATGAACATAGGTGTTTTCCTCAATTACTTGGCACCATTATGAGACAATCACTTGTATCTGAAGCTCGCAGTACAGGCTAAACCTCTGAGATTTACTGGACTCTGATTGCTGTCTCTGGATTGTATCTCCATGTAAGAAGTACTGGAATTAGAGATACGCACTGTCATGTGCAGGTTTTTGTTGTCATTGTTTGTTGTTCATTTTTCTTATTTGTGTTATTTTGGGGGATGATGATGGAAGTATAAACTTGGACCTTCATCTTGCCAAGTGTTTTCTTTATCTGCTGAACCCCTTCCTTTGTCTCTATATTGCTTAGCATCACTTGGATATGAGACTCTTTTTGCCTGTTTTTAGTTGAATTTTTAATTGTTTGACAGTTTTATAAATTTATTTAATGAATTTTAGTCATTTTCACTCTGTACTTTACCACAATAGCCCACTCACTCCCCCACTGGCATCTTTCCTTCCAAGGCATCCCCTCCTACATTCCTGTCTTCTTTTTATGTGTGGCCCACTGATAATTAGAGCTCACTGCCTGAGCGTGGGTGGGGAGTTACTCAGCAGAACGAGGGTAATTTATCTCTGTCTCTTTAGTGCAGTGATTTCTGTGTATGTTCGCTTTACTCTCAGAAGCCTAACATTCCCAAGAATGCCTAGACTATCACAAGCTACTGATGAATATTTGATGAACAAATAAGTTAGAATACAAAGTCAGTAATAGTAGGTCTTCAGATGGCAAAACTTTCATTGAGTTTATGAACACATCAATGAATATGAAGCTCAAAAATGGAGAGTAGAATTTCCATTATTTCACTGAAAGCTCCGTGATAGAACTTCTGCACAGCTAGAGCCAGATACCTGACAAAATATTTAAAGTGGAAAATGTTAATCTTAGTTCACAGTTTAAGAATCTTCTGCAAGTGGTTTTTTGGGAAGAGCATCATGATGGCAGGAGAGTGTGCTAGTGGAATTTCTTGACATCATAGTGAACAAGAAGCAGTTTAGCTGGAGGTGCATGCCAACAGCACAGGGATCTACTTGCTTCAGCTAGATTCCACCTTCTGAAATTGCTACCACCTCCCTAAATAATGTTAACATCTAAGGTTTAGTCTTTGAGCCCATGAGCTTGCAGGGAACAAACATTATCCAAACCATAACAAGGCTGAAATTGTACCACTGACAACAATATCTTCATAGTGTATGGGGAAAGCTTAGGTGTATTTAAAACAAGTTTAGTAACCAATAATCATGCCAGGTTTGCCACGGAGAGTTATTAATAATCCAAAATACATCAAGAAAGTACCATTAACACAGTTATCTCCTGGTAAGCAGAGCTCCAGAAGTTTTACTCTGTATGACACAGGGAAGAGGGGTCACTTATGCAAAATGAGACTTCACCAAAACAGCGTCTCAGATCAGGCAATGTATATCCATGTTTAAAGGATCAGAAAACGGTAGGTGGCTCCATGGGATAGACTAAAGGTAAGAAGTCAACTAAATTAGTAGGTGTATCTTTGAATGATGGTAAGATTTAAAAATGAAATATTCCTTTAAAGGATCATGCATTGAAGGTTTGGTGCCAGCTCATGATGAACTACTGAATGGTGATTGGATCACGAGCATGTCAACATTATCAATGGAATGCAATCAGTAGTTGGAGTCTCCTGGAGAAAGTAGGTCACAGGGCATGCTTCTTCTAGAGGACATTACTTCTTGTCCAAAGCCTCTAGCTATTCTCTCTTCTCTCTGTCCCTGTCTGCCTCTATTTCCTACTCTATCCCTCTTATTCCTTGCGTCTCCCCCCTGATTCTCTATCCCTCCTCCTTCCTCTCACTCTCTCCTCTCTTTTCCTGACCCTGAGTGCCACCACATCGTTCTGCTATGTTCTTGTGCTTCCCTTCAGGCCTACTGTGATGGAGACAAATGATACCAGACAGAAACTTCTAAAATTAAGTTCAAGTAAAATGCCCTGATTTAAGTAGTTTTCTTCACACATTTTGCCACAGTGTGGCAAATACAGCAAAGATGCATGGTGTTCTCATGGGAAGACTTCCCAAAAACTTGCCTATAATTAATCTCACATTACAAATCTAGAACTTAAGTGCCTAACACATAGCTGGCAACATCTTATTCCTGTCCAGGATCTAGGATAAACATATATGAAGCAGACAGAAGACAAAAAGAGAATGGATCAGTTCCCTCTTCCTTGATGGATTTGCCTCAGTTCTGATTTAGCTTTCTCAGAATAGTCCAAAGCTGAAATGTGATTAAAGCTTTCATCTGAGCAATGCTGAACCTTCTCGATATGAAAAAAGTCTTAATGCTCCAATAATATTCATTCTTAAAGCTCTAAATTGACAAACTTATCAGCCAACTCAAGATTAGGACCATGACAAAGCATATTTAAAAATAAATGAGAACAGAGTGCTGCTTATTTGAGATCTATTTAACTTGTATAATTAATTCTTTGAATTTAATTCATCTCACTTAATAAATTCTCTGACATTGTAAAAATTCCCATGCCACTCTAATTATGTTAAAAATATATAATTTTTAAAAAATATACATACAGGCATGCATGTCTGAATGTGGGTATGTGCACATGATTGAAGTGCCACTGATGGCCAGTGGCATTAACAGGTAGGAACAAGCAGTTGCGTGCCACCTAATATGGGCACTGGAACTAAACTCAGGTTCTCTGGAAGAGAAGCAAATGCTTTTAACCACTCACTGAGCCACCTTTCTAACCCCACCCCACAATTTTAATTACGAATGATGGAGCAAAAAGGAAGGTATTTTCACTTTAGAGCAGAATCATGATGACTTACAATCATGCATGCTTGAAGTCCCAGCATGTGGGAAACTCAGGAAAAGCTGCAGGACTATATAAAATGATCCTATCATCTTTCCCAATGCCAAAAAGTTAAGAACATATCCAATATATTGTATACAGGTTGTAATTTATGTAAATCAGTGAACTCTGGAATATCTGTTTCAAATTTGTTTTAAATTCTGTCTTTTGCTAGCTATGCGCAACAGTGAGTGATCTATGCTTTTCTTGTGACTCAATGTCTTAAATTTCATGATGAGGATTACAAGGTACACTGTATTCAATGAGTGAACATAGAATGGTTTGTACAGTGCCTAGACCATGTTTGTGTTCACCTTTGTAATGATTGTTATTCAGGGATATTGCGATATCTATAATTTTGTTAAAATCACTCAAAGTATGCATTAGAATGAGCAAACACAAGGTTAAATTACATGTTAGGGATTGTGACTCTACAGCAGAGCACCTGACAAGTATCTTCAAGCCTCCAAGTATGATCTCTAGCACCACAAAATGACTTTAAATTATGGCACATGTATAAGTGAATTATAAATATGGAGTTCATTCATAGGAGATATAAAGTACATCAATACAGAAATAAAATAAGATATGTCAATTAAAATGAGCTAGAGACTTGTACTTGGCATGGACACATTTTTGATGTGGATTTAGAAAAACAATTGAGGGCCAGCAAGATGACTTAGTTAGAAAAGATACTTGCCACCAAGCCTGTTGATCAGAGCTCAATTCCTGGGGCTCACAAAGTGAGAGAATCAGCTAATGCAAATTTTGTTCTTACTTCCACACCTGCCTGTAACTTGCCTATACATACACATAAAAACAATGTACTAAATTATAATGTAATAATGTAATAAAATTATAATTGATTGAAATACATATTTATCACCTATTGTTTTAGAGTATCAACTATGAATAATCTTAATATAACTCTATTATCTCCTCAAAATAAATATAATAATTTTGACAAATATGACTGATTATTATAAATATTATATTTATAATAATTATATGACCAATATTTTATTTATTTTTTGTTTTTCCTCTTTTGTGTCTATGACTTTGTGTGACTTATCTTTACTATTTACACAGCTGCTTTTTCTATAGATTATTTGTTTATATAACATACATAAATATAAAGTTTATTACATGTGTATAAATATATTATTCATATTTATATATTCCAAACTATATAAAACAGAACATATCTTTGAGTGTTTTGAATTCTTGGCTAAGTAGAGGACATTTGCTAATTAGAATGTTCTTATCTAACACAATAAAGTGGAGCTATTTTTATTTTTTTATCAAAGATGCTATAATTTAGGGTGTTTATCTGAAGAACAGAGTTGAAGACAGCTATATATATGTATAATTACTCATTAAAATGTGAAAATATGAAGTAAAAATAAATGCTTACTAAGAAATCATCTTGGAATGTCTACTGTGTATTTGCTACTATTTTAGGCATTTTCGAAAATAAGTGCAAAGTAACAAGTCGGATACAGAATTTCACACTGTAATTTGTTACTGAATTTTCATCTTAATGATGGTAGCATATAGATAGATGGCTAGTTATATAAAAATCGTCATACATTTGGAGCAGTTTTGTTTAATGGGAAGATTTCTTTTTCGGAGATAAGTGTTGAATCAGTTCTTAAAGGAATATTTTGCACTAAATTGCAATCTTTCTTCTGGGTAAGAATAAATCAAGAAATTCATTTTTCTTGGTACACAAAATGTTTAAAAGTTTTCGATTTCAATAACCAATAGAGAATGTTTCTACAAGCTTTAAATGATAAATCAGCTTAAATTTAGTTAAAGACGTATGTAAGAATGAGTGTAAACTCAAGACTGGTTTGCAGATATCTTTTCAATTTTATTCATGGGAGATATATTCAGGAAGCCCTACACACCGTCCATGAACCTAACAGCCACAGACTTCTACACAGTCAATGAGGCTAGATTTATTCTTAGTCAAGAAGATAATAAAGCGGATGTTTACTTGACTATTCTAAAAAGATATCATGATGGTGCCCAGAGAAGCGTGTGAATGCCAACACAAGGACTGCTTGAGACAACTGCCCACATGTGAATCTCAGTTGCAGCTGCTCCACCTAGAACCCAAGGATGTGATGTTGTGTGGCCTTAGTCAGTGGAGAAAAGAGCCGGAATTCTCAGGGTTCTGTCCCTTTTCAAACACTAATATTTATTACATTTTGGTTGCATGAGAAGCTTCAGAACTCTATGTTTGAGGATTCTCTCCGTTCTTTTCCCTAGGTCTCTGGATGTTAGAAGGAAGCATTTAGCCTTGTCCAGGGAGTATGTATTTTAAGGCACACTCATCTGCAAGATAAATAATTTATTTGAGATGCTCTCCTGCAAGATAAAAGGGTTTTTCAAATATATGTAGTAAGAGGAACATGTTATGCTTGAAATTACTTTCACGGTTTTTACTTGTTGCTACTTAGCATTACTTATATACACTGTAGGCACTTATAAAGATTCTGATGTGTATTCATAATCAATTAAAGTTAACATCTTTCAGAGTTCTTGCTTTCTATTAAAGTCCATGTTGATTAAGCAATATGTGAAGGGGCAGTCAAGATAGCTCAGTGATTAAAGGTGCTGGCCTCCAAGTCTTAGGACCTATGTTCAATCCAGGATAACACACAGGGTAAAAAAAAAAAGGAGAACCAACCCCTGCAAGTCACCCTCTGACCTCTCCATGAAAGCACCATGGCATGTGCAAATGCATACACATAAACACTTTCACACACCCGCAAAACAAGTTAATAGTTATTAAAACCAAATTTTAAAAGAATACTACATAATAAGAATATTCCCTAAATACACTGTATGCTTATAATATAAGGAATTATTTTCCAAGTACTTGTTTATAAAAAGTACAATACATGATAAAAGACACAACCAGAAACCTAAGTGAGAAAAAATATATTCCAGGAAATATTAATTCTCAAACACTTGTTTAGTGTGTTAATAGCAATAATTGCATCCTTTAAAAATATAGGAAATATGGGCAGAGGCATGACTCAACATAAAATTATTATACTAAAAAAGGAATAATTTTAAATAGTCCTGCATTTTATGGTTATCAGTTAAATATAGCCACCTTTCAGTACTTAACTGGACTGCCGATAATATCTGTAAAGACAAATATGATAAGCAAGCTTGGATTTATGATATGTGTGCAACTTTGTTCATTTTTACCCAAAACTCACCATATAAAAATGTTTTATGGAGACTAAATATATTTTAAAGAACTGAAATAATTACATAATATTTTCTTCCAATATCAGAGTTTGGTTACAAACTAATGTTAAAAATTAAACAACCTAAAAGGTAACTATACATTACTAAAATTGTCAGTGATTAAGACAGACACCTCCATTTAACTCATTGGTCAGAAAGAAATTAAAAATTAAAATCATGCATTTTAAAAGGTATTGAGGTGTTGACAGGTTGCCATGTGGCAGTCAGCCAAACCTTAGAAATGAATAGCAATAAATTATATAAAATAGAAAAAATGTAAATCAATGATATGAATATTTGTTTGAAGAAATGTAATAAAAAGCAAATAAAGCCAGCTAAAAATATAAAAATGCAGGTAGTAGCAGAATTTAATATAAATTATCTTCTAATAGAAGATAATGGAAACACAGAGATGATTTGAAACGCACTGACGTTTGTGACTCTCTTGGGGATTCATCAAGTAAGCCAGCAGGAAAGAACAAATAACATCTGAGGACCTGGGCAGAGCATCCGTTCACCGTCTGTGCAAAGCCCTGGATTCATTCCCCAACACCCGCAGCAATCAATTCGAGCAGGCTTGAGCAAGTGTGTTTCACTAAGTTCCAGCAGACAAAAAAAGAAAAAAAGTTTGAAACGCAAATTATACTGATGATTTAAATGATAGACAAGTTTGACAAAGTCCTGCAAAGCCAAACCTTCAAAAAGACTCAAATAATACTTCGCATAAAAGAAATAGAATCTTCGTGTCAAAGCTTTCCTTAAAAGAATATTCTTGGGGCCTGACAGTGGTGGCATAAGCTTTGAATCCCAGGACTCAGGAGACAGAGGCAGGCGGATCTTTATGAGTTTGAGGCCAGCCTAGTCTACAAGAGCAAGTTCCAGGGCAGGAATACTCTTGTCTCTTCCTTTTTTTTTCCAAATAAATTCTACAATTATTTAGTGATGGGAATACACCAACTATTATTACCTCTAAATGATAGAAGCAAGAAGTTCTTCCCTGGCTTGTTTTGTCAAAAGGTTGGCTTTCTATTGCTGCAAAACAAACTTCTGCTACTTCCATAGATAAATAAAACACATTATATTTCATTTTCTTTATGTCAGTATTTGAGCAATGGCTTATTTGTATTGTTTGCACGTTTACCCAAAACCAAGGTAGAAACAGGTTTGGATGCTTTCTTATCTATAACTTTCAAATTCTCTCCCGAGTGCTCATGTGTACATTCTCTGTATCTCCGCCCCTCTGTGTGTCTTTGTCACTCTCTGTGTGTCTCTGTCTCTTTCTATCTCTCCTCTCTGTTGTGTTTCATAAAAATGTATCCCTATACCTTGGCCTGTCACAGGCTCAGCATACCCATGAAAGGTTGGAATGATAGAATGGACCCCATGAAGTGCTTTGACATACAGGGGTCATAATTGAAACAAAGGCTGATAAGATATGAACCCAACAAAATCAAATACAAGTCAATTTTCCATACAGGAAGTTGCAGAATCTCAACTTGTAAGTAATAAATGCTTAGTTAATTAAATGGAGAAGTGGGTTAGGATGTATTACACCAGGACCTAAAATGTAGTACCTGCATACTCATTGCAGAGACCAAAACACACAGTGGTTATTGGGAAAGCAATACTTCATTCTTTCTGCCTTGCTACTATGTACAAAACTCTAATTCTCTAGAAAAGCAAAATGCCAGGATTGTTAATGAAAGCTTAACCTTTATGTTAGAATGCTATAAAATGTAAGATACTGGAAAGTATTTTTCTGTTTCTTTTAAAATTTCCTTATTTTCCATGCTTTCTTATATGTATACAATGAAATATGATGTTCGTCCTCTCTCTCCCCCTAACTCCCTTCATGCATCCTCAACACTCCCGAGTTCCTTTTACTATGTATAAAGTCCCACTTAGTGCAGCCAATATATGAATGGATGTGAAGCCATCTACCAGAGCATGGGACGCCTATGTAGTGGACAAACCTTTTAAGAAAGAATGATTCTTCTTCCTCAAAAACTACCTACACTCAGAAACTCTTCAACACTAGATGGGGCATGAGGACGTTTATCCGCATGTATGCTGGAATATTGGCTGACTTGATTTATGCAGGCTTGTGCAGGTCAGCTGAACTGCCGTGGGTCCATGTTTTTGATAGCTAGGTAATGGTCGCAAGATTGGAACTTGTAATTAGTAATTATATTTTATTTCTTTTAAATTTATCAGTATAGGGAATTTCATTTCTCTCCCCCTGGAAATTATTTCTAGTACAAATTGTATGTGGCTAAGTATTTCTAAAAGATGTATCTAGTATTAAGACTTCAATCAATTCTGTATAAAAAGATTTATGTCCTCCTTCCTCCACCCCACCCCCTTCTTCCCTCCCACAGCTTTAAAAGCTCTTACTTATGGATCAGTTTGTATGGGCTTTAAGCTACTATTTGTAGTAGATTACAAGATAGTGTTTTGCTAATTTAAATTTTGTGATCCTAGGGATAATAATCCATGCACAGAAAATAGTTCTATGTACTAACCTGTAAGAAGCAGAATTCTACAATCCCCAACATATTAAAGTAACCCCACATATTTTAATTCTTTTCAAACCTTATAAACATTTATTTAAAGACAAAATAGTTTTGTTTTCAAGGTAGCATTGCAAGTAAATATCTGTAGATATGAAAAGGAAATTTCATTTGAATTAGTGTTGAAGAAGTGCCAAGAATTCAAGTGTATTTCCATAATGTAATTATGAAAGTGGAAGCTTTCCTAAAGTGTGGGAAGGCTTCATGCATAGATCCATCTAAACCCCATCAATCAGTATTCATAGACCCACATCTAACTTGCCTCTGTCCTTTCAAGGTTACATTTAATAGGAACAGGTATAAAGCTGTGCTCCTCTTTTCCTCCTTAGGGTGTGATTACTCTTGGCATTGGAGATAATTTTTTAACAGGATGAAAATCAATGAATCAACCAATCAATCAAGCAAGCCTGTCTGGCCTGGTAACATAGGCCTAGAACTCTAAGAGGAGGAAATATGAGGCAGTGAGGCAGGAGGATTGTAAAACTATCCTAGGTTACAAGACCAGACCTGGACCACTTAGTAAGACTTTATCTTAAAAATAAAAATTGATAAAAGTAAAAAGAGGGAAGGAGATGAAGATCATTGGTGAGTAGATCGCTGGAAGAACATTGATGACTCTCTGGATTCAGTCTATGTAGAAAAAAATCTTTTTCTATCAGACTAAAGGACTCAATAGTTCTTACTGAGATTGGTGGTCCAGAAAGCTCTTTATTTAAATGTATTAGAACTTTGATAGCTTTGATGCTTAACATCTTCACTGCCTTAGTCCCTATTCCATAACAAACTGCCTAACAAGGTACTATGCAGGCTGTTGAAGAAGAAAACACACCAATGGTCATAGACAGCTGTAGTTCTAAATCGATGAGAGAGACCTGCATCGGATTTGAGAACCTCTCCACCAGAAGAAATCTATGTGTAGTTCTTTAAATCTGATCATTGTACCTAACTTTTTATGTGTCATCATTAGTGCCTCTTTATATTTTCAAATGATTTGTTCATTTTCTTTTCTTACTTGATAGTATTTATCACTGTTTAACTATATATTTATATATGTTTTAAATACTCCAGTAGTTACCTACCACCTTCCTTTGAGTATATGACTTAAACTAAGTTATATTACTATTCTCATGTTTCTAACTAATCACAGAGTATGGAAACATGCACACCCGCAATCACACAGTTCTATCTTTAAAGCTCTAACTTTATAATTGTATTTAGTGTATATATACATACTTGTATATATTTACCTTTATAATTGTATTTGGTGTATATATACATACTTGTATATATTTACCTTTATAATTGTATTTAGTGTATATATACATACTTGTATATATTTACC